>JAJQKJ010000356.1:0-94669 GCA_029574335.1 Rana kukunoris
AATACAAAAATATTACAATAATTATTACAATAAGGAAAAACAACCACACTAGCAGTGTAAGTGTGAAACCAGTGAAAACAATCCTAAATCCAAACTATAACATGACCAGAGAAAATTCCATGAGGAAATGCCTCTGGATGGAAAAAATATGAAATAAATAAAGTCTCTAGTGAAAAAACCCAAGAGTCCAGATAAGTCCAAATTGAAATGGTGGTGCCAGGAAAGGGTGACAGCAGAAAGCACCTCAGGTGGTCCCCAGCTCTCACCTCAAGGCTATAGCTCGGATAGCCTGCAACAGCACCTCCCGGTGGAGGACAGTGATCCCTCGGCAGGGCAAGCAGCAGAGGCACTCCTCAGCGGTAAAGGTAAAGCAAAAAAGAAGAAAGCAAGTGAGTGACAATAAAAGACGTCTGGTAGGCAACTAGTGTCACTCGTACATCCACTCACCCCGGGGTGATGGATGATGGGCCTATCTCCCACGAACAGCGAGTTCGTACTTCTAATGGCAGATATCCTCTTCTAAGCTGGCCAGATGGTCACTCACAACAAGGGATATTTAAAACGATCCAAAAGGCACAAAACAAACATACGTCAGGAACACACTGCGTCAGGCGTGTGGACTCTGTGGCTCCTAGGATCCCTACGCGTCTCGTCACACCTCGTGACTTCCTTAGGGGATCTAAGGAAGTCACGAGGTGTGACGAGACGCGTAGGGATCCTAGGAGCCACAGAGTCCACACGCCTGACGCAGTGTGTTCCTGACGTATGTTTGTTTTGTGCCTTTTGGATCGTTTTAAATATCCCTTGTTGTGAGTGACCATCTGGCCAGCTTAGAAGAGGATATCTGCCATTAGAAGTACGAACTCGCTGTTCGTGGGAGATAGGCCCATCATCCATCACCCCGGGGTGAGTGGATGTACGAGTGACACTAGTTGCCTACCAGACGTCTTTTATTGTCACTCACTTGCTTTCTTCTTTTTTGCTTTACCTTTACCGCTGAGGAGTGCCTCTGCTGCTTGCCCTGCCGAGGGATCACTGTCCTCCACCGGGAGGTGCTGTTGCAGGCTATCCGAGCTATAGCCTTGAGGTGAGGAGCTGGGGACCACCTGAGGTGCTTTCTGCTGTCACCCTTTCCTGGCACCACCATTTCAATTTGGACTTATCTGGACTCTTGGGTTTTTTCACTAGAGACTTTATTTATTTCATATTTTTTCCATCCAGAGGCATTTCCTCATGGAATTTTCTCTGGTCTTATAGTTTGGATTTAGGATTGTTTTTCACTGGTTTCACATTACACTGGCTAGTGTGTTGGGTTTTTCCTTATTGTAATAATTATTGTAATAATTTTTGTATTTATTGGTTATCACCCTTATGTGTTTATTCATTCACATCATTGTTTCGATTATGTTGGTTATCATGTTGTCCTAAACCCACCTGCATCCACCCATCCAGCCACCCGTCCCATCCATTCACCCCTATCACCCACACCCCCCCCCCCTCCTCCCCCCCCTGTTCACTTTCAGCGCAGACAACACCCCCTTCTTTTACATGGGATGCACTAATGTTTACCCAGATAACATGTAGATATATATATGCTTTTAAAGATATGTATTTTGCTACTCCCCCCAGACTTGCCTGTTAGCATGATACTGCAGCCCCACGTGTTATAGGGAGGAAATGCTGACAAAACTCCTGTTTCCTAGGAAGCCTATGGGGACAGCTTCCTCTATGTGTGCACTACAATAAAGATTAGTGACTTACTTGGTGTCTGTTGGGTTGCTAGCGCTGGTCCAGGCTTCTCCTCTGCTCTCTGCTTCCTCCATGTTGGTTTCAGCGTGGCGGGGGCGCGCGCGCCGCCTTTTACAGTGTCCGCGTGCGTGGGGGGGGCGGGCCAGCAGCGTCGGGTCTCAAATAAAGCAACAAAGCATTTCCTGGCTGGTCATTCCCTCCTGAGAGCAGTGGAGGCTGAGGACATAGAGCGCGCAGCTGAGCCAGTTCTGGCTAACAGTGACACCCAGTGGTGGTTTGTGGATCTTCAGGTCTGGACTTAGTCCACACTGACCAGAAAAAAAAAAAAAAAAAAAAGATTTTTTCTTAAAGGGACTCTGAGTCGGTGCAACCTTGGGCTCCAGCTAACGGGCATTGGTGTGGCAATACTCACAGGACTTTCCTCGGTATTGCCGCCTTCTTAGGCGTATGAAAATTTAGATTTTTTTTACCATAGCCTGTTCTTATTAATGGTTCACTTCTAGCTACAACAGTTGGGTGTTGGCTGTAGGGGTGTCTCAAGGTTGTGCAATGGCTCTCAAGGGATCAGGACCAGCTAAGGCTGCAAAAGGTACCAAAAAAGTAAAGGGGTCTCCATCGGGGTCAGAGGATTTGGGCCAGGCTCCAGTGGTCCCACCCTCACCAGATAGACCACCGAACAGCATGTTGCAGGAGCCATTGAGGGTGCTAGGGGCAGAGGCGGCCCCCAATCAACCCATTCCCGTTTATGTTACGGAAGAAATGCTAGAGACCACCCTGGGTGGGCTAGAGAAAAGGTTAACTGCTTTAATTGCCCGCTCTTTGCCGGGTGGCAAACGGGCTAGATCCCCATCACCTAGAGCGGTGTGTTCGGATGCAGAGGTCCTCTCTTCGGAGGAATTGGACCCACAGGGGGATCAAGCGGACCTGAGTCCCGACGGGTCAGACATTGAAGATTCCACTATAGATGAAATTTTTTCGGCTTCTCAAGCAGAGAGTCTGTGGATCCAGTCTCTGACAGATATGGTTCGCACTGCTTTTAAACTTCCAGTGTCAGAACAATTAGCCCCCGCGGTATCCTCTTTAGGTTCCTTGAAGGCACCGCTGAGTGGTGCGTCTTTCCCGGTTCACCCCCTTCTGGAGAGCGTGATTTTTCAGGATTGGGCTCGAACTGATAGGATTTTTATCCCTCCTAAAAGGTTCACCATTCTCTATCCTATGGAAGAAGAATTTGCAAAGAAATGGGCACTCCCTAACGTGGACGCAGCCATTTCCTGCGTAAATAAATCCCTGACCTGTCCGGTGGAAAATGTCCAGATGTTTAAAGATCCAGTCGACAAAAAATTGGAGACCCTACTGAAGGCTTCTTTTACCACAGTAGGTGCCGTGGTTCAGCCAGGGGTGGCAGCCATTGGCGTTTGTCAGGCTTTAAAGGATCAGACTAAACCGATATTAAGGGATATACCGGTTCAGCAAGCTTGTGAATTGGCTGACCTCCCAAGGGCTCTCTGCTTTGCAGTAGATGCTATTAAGGACTCCGTTCAACAGGCGTCCCGTTTATCTCTGCTGTTTGTTCATATGCGTCGCCTTTTGTGGCTGAAAAACTGGTCAGCAGAGGCACCCTGCAAAAGGCTTTTAGCAGGATTTTCCTTTCATGGTGGGAGACTATTTGGTGAAGACCTAGATAAATATATCCAGACCATATCAAGTGGTAAAAGTTCTTTCTTGCCTGTCAAAAGATCGCGTGGGCCCGCGTTTAAGCGACAGGCCTTCGCAGGCTCGGCCCCTTCAACTTCCCGTCAGTATCGACGGCCTCCCGGGCGTTCAGCATTTAATAGCCGCCCACAAGGACAAGCCACGGCAGGCAAGAGGCCATGGTCTCGCAAGCCGGTTAAACCAGTCCTCAAGTCAGATTCATGAAGGGGCGCCCCCACTCTCTTGGGTGGGGGGAAGGCTTCGGTTTTTCTCCGAAGTGTGGAAGGCCAGAATTCCCGACTCTTGGGTAATGTCCGTGGTAGCCACGGGCTACAAGCTAGAGTTTCGGGAAGTCCCCCCTCCTCATTTTCAGGGGTCAAGTCTTCCAAGCGACCCATTAAAGAGGGCCTCTCTTGTAAAAGCATTGGATCGTCTCTTGCTCCAAGGAG
Organism: Rana kukunoris; assembly: GCA_029574335.1. Lineage (NCBI taxonomy): Eukaryota > Metazoa > Chordata > Amphibia > Anura > Ranidae > Rana > Rana kukunoris. The sequence continues at coordinate 3,891 of JAJQKJ010000356.1, forward strand.
TAATTGTAGAAGTACCAACCCAGGAATGGGGTCTATGATTCTACTCCAACCTTTTCATAATACCAAAGCCCAATGGCGACGTCAGGCCTATCTTAGACCTCAAACGCCTAAATCGCTTTCTAAACATTCAGACCTTTCGTATGGAGTCCATACGTTGGGTGGCAGCCAGCCTACATCAAGACGACTTTCTAGCATCTATAGACATAAAAGATGCGTATCTGCACGTGCCGATTTACCCGGCACATCACAGGTTTCTTTGTTTTATGATAGATCACCGCCATTACCAGTTCGTAGCCCTCCCTTTCGGGTTGGCAACAGCTCCGCGGGTATTCACAAAGGTGTTAGCCCCGTGGCTAGCCGTCCTAAGGACAGAAGGCATTTTGGTCTTGGCATACTTGGACGATCTTCTGGTTATCGACAGCTCAGCTTCCAGCCTCAATCGGGCAGTAGGTCGCACAGTTCAGCATCTAGAGGAATTCGGGTGGATTGTAAACCTAGAAAAATCGATATTGAAACCCACAAAGCAGTTGGAATATCTAGGCCTTCGGCTAGATACAGACTGCCAGAGGATAATTTTACCTCAAGCAAAGATCAGATCAATAGCTCAAGCAGTTCAAGTGATCTTAGGCAAGAGGAGGCCGACTATTCGCCTATGTATGCGACTGCTGGGGAAGATGGTGGCCGCCTTCGAGGCAGTACCCTTCGCCCAGATCCATACCAGATATCTTCAGGCAGCCATTCTCTCTGCTTGGAACAAGTCCATTCAGGCGTTAGATCGTCCGTTAGTGCTCTCCCCGAAGGTCCGGCGCAGCCTGTTTTGGTGGCTGGTCCCTCAAAATTTGTCAAAGGGGAAATCCTTTTGCCCCATCACGTAGAAAATAGTATCCACGGATGCCAGCCTGTCAGGTTGGGGGGCAGTTCTAGAAGGACAGACCCAGCAAGGGCAGTGGTCGGAGGCAGAAAAACTGCTTCCCATCAATATCCTGGAGATCAGAGCTCCTCGGCTGGCCCTGATCGCCTGGACTCTCCCCCTTCAGGGTCTGCCAGTAAGGATACAGTCCGACAACGCCACGGCGGTGGCATACATAAACCACCACGAGGAGCCCAGCAGCCCAAAGAGAAGTAAACCTGATTTTCTCATGGGCTGAAGCTCATGTACCCTGCATCTCGGCGGTGTTCATCCCAGGGATAGACAATTCTCAAGCAGATTTTTTGAGTCGTCAACAGTTGCTCCCGGGGGAGTGGTCTCTTCACCCCCAGGTATTCCAAGAGAATTGCCAAAGATTCGGAGTCCCAGATGTGGACATTATGGCAACGAGATCCAACAAAAAGTTGGACAAATTTATATCCCGAGCCAGGGATCCCTCGGCCTACGGGACCGATGCGTTGGTTTGTCCTTGGCACCAGTTTTCTCTTCTGTATGCGTTCCCTCCACTGCAGATGATTCCCCGCCTTCTACGGAGGATCCGGGTGGAGCGCAGGCCTGTGATCCTGGTGGCCCCAGCCTGGCCCAGGAGGGCTTGGTACGCACTCATCGTGAAGATGTCAGTCGGGGCGCCGTGGCCGCTCCCCCTGCGCCCAGATCTGCTGTCTCAGGGCCCAATCTGCCACCCTGCTTCACAGCAGCTAAATTTGACGGCTTGGCGGCTGAATCCCTAATTCTTAAGGGCAGAGGCCTCTCAGATCAGGTCATATCTACGTTGATTCAGGCTAGGAAACCGGTCTCCAGAAATATTTATTACAGAGTCTGGAGAACCTATGTGGAGTGGTGCGAGTCTCAAAAATGGCATCCTCGAAAGTTTTTTATTGACAGGATCATGCGATTCCTCCAGGTTGGCGTTGACAAAGGGTTGGCTCTTAGTACTCTAAAGGGGCAGGTGTCGGCTTTATCAATATGGTTTCAAAGACCCTTGGCCACCCATTCGCTTATGAAAACCTTCTTGCAGGGGGTCTTGCATGTGAATCCCCCTATTAGAGCTCCCCTCTGCCCCTGGAATTTAAATCTGGTCTTGTCAGCTTTACAAAGGCAGCCGTTTGAACCTCTGACAGAAATCCCTCTTGTGCTACTAACCCGAAAGTTGGTTTTCTTGGTGGCTATGGCTTCGGCCAGAAGGGTTTCCGAGCTGGCAGCCTTGTCATGCAGGGAGCCATACCTTATTCTGCATAAGGACAGAGTGGTTCTGCGGCCTCAACCTTCTTTCCTTCCTAAGGTCATATCCAGTTTTCACTTGAATCAAGACCTAGTCCTACCATCCTTCTTTCCTACTCCCCAGTCCAGAGAGGAAAGACTGCTTCATACTTTGGACGTGGTTCGAGCCATGAGGGTCTATCTCAAGGCTACAGAGAAGATTCGGAAAACAGATGTGCTTTTTGTTCTTCCGGATGGCCCCAAGAAGGGTCAGCCGGCTGCCAAGTCTTCCTTGGCTAGGTGAATTAAGCAGCTGATTTTTCAGGCCTATGGTCTGAAGCGCGTTCCACCTCCCTTATCAGTTAAAGCCCATTCTACGAGGGCCATGAGTGCCTCCTGGGCGGCACACCATCAGATCTCTATGGCACAGGTTTGCAAGGCGGCAACCTGGTCTTCCGTACATACGTTTACTAAATTTTATAAGTTGGACGTTGCAAAGGGTACGGACGCAGCATTTGGGCAGGCGGTCCTACGGGCAGCAGTATAGAATCCTCTGGTCCGGGTCACGCCCCTTTTTTTCCTGTTGGTGGAGTTACTTTACCTCCTGATAATTTTTTATTTGGCTATTCTTGGCCTTACGGTCTCCCTCCCTTCATAGAGCATTGCTTTAGGACATCCCAAGTGTAATGGCTATGCGCTCTGTGTCCTGTGATGTACGATAAAGAAAAAAGGCTTTTTAATAAACAGCTTACCTGTAAAATCCTTTTCTTGAAGTACATCACGGGACACAGAGCTCCCACCCCTCTTTTGGGGAACATTGTGTAACCTCGGAGGATTGCTTGCTACAAAACTGAAGCACTCCCAGTGGGAGGGGGTTATATAGGGAGGAAACTTCCTGTGAAATTGATTACACCAGTGTCCACACCTGAAGGTACCCATATAACCCAAGTGTAATGGCTATGCGCTCTGTGTCCCGTGATGTACTTCAAGAAAAGGATTTTATTTATTAAAAATCCTTTTTTTTATTCAAAAAAATAAAATGAATTCCATACACTTGAGCCTTACAATTCTTGGCCATATACAAAACCTCAAAAAGAAGAAAGAATAAGAAAACAAAACCTAATAAGCACGTACAAATTGTGCAACTATAGTTGTCTCCAGACAATACAACAACAAAATTGCAGCGTTGGCATGCAAGAAAATCACACTAGGCACTTATAAGTAAGAGTATGTGTCGTGAAGCAGTTTTTGAAAAGTTATAGTGGAGCAAAAAGGAATAACCCACAACTTGGTATACACGAAGATAGATACTGTATTTATTGGCGTATAACGCTAACCTTTTTACCCTGAAAATAGAGGGTAAACTGTGCCTGCGTGTTATACGCAGGGGGCTGTGGAAAGTTTTTTTTTTTTCCTGAAACTTCCCTCTTAAAGTTGGGGTGCGTGTTATACACCGATAAATACAGTAGTTTGGTTCTGGGTGTCTAAAAAATGGGGGCAGGGGGTATTTAATTTGCCCATATGGAAATTAAGCCTGACTGCATACTCTGTACACCTCCCAAGGTGGTGTGTTCTCTACTCATGTAAGTTGTAACAATAATATACGTGTCAACTTGGTGATATAATAAAGATCACAGTTAAAAAAATAATAATAATTTAACGTGTGTGTGCGTTCGTGCCATCCATGCCTCTTAGCATATACTGGAAATTGGTTTTGCCACGTCTTCTAAATGCTGCCAGGTGTTGAGTCCACTACATTGGAAGTCACCTCATGTTCCTGAAAGATCCAACTGGTTAATATCATGGTAGCGGAGGAATGGATGGCAAAGTACAAGGATAGATATGAACATTTTTATAGTATATGGGTCACCTGGATACATTACAACTCTAATATGTCATCAGTGCCATAGCCAACTACCTCTAGATTCTTTATGCCCTGGTCAGTAGTACCGGAGATCTAAACGGTAAGGTTCTCATGTAACTCAGAGGCAGAGGCCTGCATGTTATGGACCCCCAAAGTATTTGTTTTAGCACTATTTATAAATCTAGATAAGGTGCCAGAGGTTTCTTCCCCTGTTTTTAGTGTTTATAGGGCCCTTGCCCTCTCTACTGCTTGTTTTTTCTCATCTCTATTCCCTTTTCTGGCCTTCTCCTTACATGTTCTATATCCTATTTACCCCTTTACTTCTTTCCCCATGCCAAAGCCGGCACACAACGCCTAGAGTCGATCATGGGTACGTAACCCTGATATGGTATTTAGGTTCTATTACACCCCGCCCCATGTTATATGGTTTACAGAAGTTGGAATTGTATGCTGCACATGTCTGTATGTACCAAAGGCTTTTCTAAATCTAATATTGCAGACCGGTGATGCATGGTTCACTACCCTTTGTTATATGTCTTTATTTTTGAAAACTGAAATAAAGATCATAAAAAAAAAAAAAAAAAGTGTGTGTTGTCATTTATTTTATAATGTGTATGCATAACGCTACGACTATACGCTACGGCGGCGCAACGTTGGGAGCATTTGCTTTGTGAATTCCATGTTTCCCTTTCAGCGTTGCGCCGGCGTAGCGTAAATAAGATACGCTACGCCGGCATAAAGATGCGCCAATGTATGTGAATCTGGCTTAACATTTTTTCAGGTCTTTGTAGCAGTGAACTGTATTTGTCATTATTTAGAGGTCGAGGATAGGGTTTTGTTCAATAATTTGGGATAATTGTTCCATGTAGTTTAAAGATTTGTTGAACTATCAACTCCACAGTCTACATATTTTTGGTTAAAAAAAAAAAAATCGCAATAAGTGTATATTGATTGGTTTGCACGAAAGTTATAGTGTCTACAAATAAGGGATAGATTTATGGCATTTTTATAATATTTTTTTTTTCTTTTACTAGTAATGGCGGTGATCTGCGACATTGCGGAGGACAGATCAGACACTTTTACACTATTTTGGGACCACTGACATTTATACAGCGATCAGAGCTAAAAATAGCCACTTATTACTGTATAAATGTCACTGGCAGGGAAGGGGTTAAACACTAGGGGCAATCAAGGGGTTAAGTGTAAGGGGGGGGGGGCTCACTACAACATGACAGAGATCACTGCTCCCAATGACAGGGAGCAGTAGATCCCTGTCATGTTGCTAGGCAGAACAGGGAAATGCCTTGTTTATAGAGGCATCTCCCCATTCTGCCTCTCTCCTCACCATAAACGTGGGCCCCACCGGCTCGCACCCCACCACACCCGCTATGCAGGAATTTCAAAGGGACGTACAGGTACGCCCTTTTGCCTGCCCGTGCCATTCTGCCAACGTAAATCGGCGGTCGGCATGTGGTTAATTCCACATTTTTCGTGAGAACAATTACAGGATGATTAGCCCCTTCCAGCCAGCAGGTGCCTTCATTCAGAAAAGATTTCCTTAATTGCCAGCAACTCTTTATTCCAATTGTCATAATTAGTTTTGGCTTAAGACATTAAAGTGATTGGTATACAAACAGGTTTACACTTGCCTGTCCTGCGCAATGGAATTGCACAAAACGACCCACCCTCCTCTTCTCGGTTCCATACCGGGGCTCCTGGTATGCCACTAAGGGAAGCTGTTTTATATCATGTATATATAAAAAGTTACTGCACAGATAATAATAAGGTAATAAAATAAAAAGGTGCTAGCAATAATACAACAGAACAAATTGTGTAACAACATAGAAAACCTGAATTGCCATTCTTTGTGAGCAAAAAATAGTGAACACAAATAAAATGTCTAACGATAGTCCGTGACATGTTTCCATGTGGGGATAAATAGTAAATGCATTGTATGGAAATAAAGCCTTCAAGAACGTGTCCAAGAGGAAACGAATGACCATTTACCCAAGTGCATCTTCACCGTAATTGAGTAAGATGTGCGCTTACCAGAACTCCAGACTCCATATAATTATGCCTTGTACACACGTCCGGGATTTCCGACTCCCTGCTATGAGAGCTTTTGGCCAGGAATCCTGTCTGTGTTTATGCTCCCTCGCAATTTTTCCGACGGGAAAACTGCAGGCAAAAAAAAGAACTATCTCTTTTTTCCCATTGGGATTTCCGACGGACTTTTTTCCGTCGGAAATCTCGAGCGCGCGTACGAGGCATAAGTGTCTAGATAAGCATGGAATCACAAATCATGGCTCTCATGGATGTTCCATAAAGAAGAGAAGAGTATCCACATAGTGTAAAACTGTATTATGGCTTATTAAGCATTGCTAAAAGCCTTTCACAAATCCAGTAAAAATCAAGCAATTAATGTAAAGATTTACGGGGGAAGGATCCACTGGTACAGAGATCAAACAAGCGTGGTGTTGACAGACGTAGACTCCACCCTACATGTTTTATCAATTGTAGAAAGAAAATGTTTGGACAGCCGCACTCTGGAAAAACCTTCTCGGTTGCCTTTATTTGGTAAAAGTAATCAAAACACCGCACATCACAGCAAAAATAGGGGCATACAGCTGACGTTTCGCACTATCAATCAGTGCTTACTCATAGCTATGAGTAAGCACTGATTGATAGTGCGAAACATCAGCTGTATGCCCCTATTTTTGCTGTGATGTGTGGTGTTTTGATTACTTTTACCAAATAAAGGCAACCGAGAAGGTTTTTCCAGAGTGCGGCTTTCCAAACATTTTCTTTCTACAATTGCTTTATGCATTGCAAGCAACTGGGTTTCTCTGAGAGGAAACGGATCCATCCCTATACCTTATTGGAGCGGTGACTATCATCTACATGTTTTATCAGGTGTGATGTCATCTAGACTCATATAATGTGAAGTCTAGAGTCCTGGTAAGCGCACACCTTACTCAATTACGGTAAGGGTGAGCTTGGGTGAATGGTAGTTCATATCATGTATAAAATTGGTGCTGCTCTTAATAGTAATGAATGAGTCCATATAAAGCTAATCGAGAGAGGATGTCCAACACAATTCACATCAGAGGTGGTCACTGAATAATAGAGGAAGAGGAAGCCATCACCAGCACCCAATCACACTGCCACTTACCCTCTTTAGTGGACCCTCATAACAAAGGTCAAATAGGCATTGGATTGTAAAGGGGACTCTTCAATCAAAGCAGGCAAGGGAAACGACGTATACACCCCAATCTCAGCTTTCCTTCCACAATGCTCTGACAGTGAGGTCCACGGATTAGTCCATCCCATAAAAATGTAAAGAAATAGGCCTCATCTTGCAGTAATTCCAATCACATTTATTAGGATAAAAAGAGATTTACTCATATGCGCCAGTAAGTTACATGCTAAAATTCCATGCAAAACATCCAGCCTTCCCCATCAGTAAGATGGCCGCCTCGTCCCTGCATACACCAGTGTCATGTCGCTGGCTCCTCCGTACACATTTCATCATAGAATAAAGTCAGGGGCGTGGCTTTGACAGACGCTCAAGTAATTTATATATGCGGGACAAATACGTAAACGCAGAAATAGGCTGTGTTCCAATCACCGGAAAATATGAGCTTAATCACAGCTATAAGAAGGCAGCTATAAGAGGATGGGCTCAAGTAATGGCCACCACAATTGTTTTTTTCACGGGATTCCCAAACGCAAAAAGGCTAATAAACCCAGCTAAGAGGCTCCAGAGAGGGAGGTGGGTCCTTTCAAAAAAGAAGGTGGGTCTGAAGGACTCGGGCCTTTTTAATTTGACTACTGCTTTTTATTATAAGTGTAGCACTACCCCTGAAGGAGCTGCTGGTTTGTTTTGGGTGGCATGTTACCTCTGTTTCTCCGTCGTCTAGGGTACTTGATGAGAATTGTAGTAAACGGAATGTCCACATAACAGGTGTCTTTTCTGTGCTTTTATTACATAGCTGGGTAAAAACTGTAGAACTTGGTGAAGAATAAAGAGATAGCAGAAATGAAAAGTAACAGATTCAGGTGTATGTAGATGGGAAACAGTCTTGCTTCCAACGACAACTTCTGCTTTACCACTCTAGCTGAAGGGGGGGGGGGTATAGTGCATCCAGACAGGCCTCTCTCATCAGCCTGGCAACCGGAATGTCATTTGGAACTTGGGGTTAAGTCTCTGCCACAGACCCTCCCAATGGTTGAAAATAATGGAGATAATAATGGTCCGGAATCCTCCTTAACAGATTCATCACCCGGATCTCCTTCAGTTAGTTTTGGTTAGGTTACCGACTGATAGGCGACCACGTAGAGCCTCTCAGTACCAGGTTTCCCTGGTCCCCGATGGATGGTCAGACCCCTCTTGGAACACCAGCCTCTCTTGGCACTCCTCAGGCAGACTCTCCACCGGACAGCTTCCTCCAACAGGATGGACAGCTCAGGACCTCATCAGATTGGGGACCCAGTTGATCACTGGGCCCCAGACGCAGATTAAATGCTCCGGGCCAACATAGTCCTGGAACTAGGAACACTTCATAGCACGCACACCACGGCCCGGAAGGCCATTTGCCGGGGTGGCGTAATATGGCTACCCTGAAGATGGGCAGAACATGGGAAGAAGAAGACCCAAGAAAAATGGCGCCTGAAAAACTCCTCCTGATAGGCTGCTGGAAAAAAGTATCCAAACCTTTGACTCCACTGCTGCCACCTATCAGTCTGGGGTGGAATCAGCCCTTTGACATCATGCTTTGCACACGTCATTTTTCTTCTCAAACCCTTTGAGGTATCCCTCATAATTATTTTTAAATGCTTGAATCTATGTTAAGGAATATATTTTTAAGGAGAACCTGTCAATAACGCTGAATAAAATGGCATTGCTCCAATGAAACAATGTGGCCAAAATAAATAACGATCACTTCTTCCTCTCTTCTGCCACACATTTGATCCATCTTGTTCCACAATTTTTCCCAACATAACGTACACTGTACCACAACAAGTCGCTTTGCATTGTGGTGCGCTGTGTTGAGAACATTTACCGTATTTATCGGGGTATTGCGCGCTCCGGCGTTTGGTGCGCACCCCTAAAGTGGACCCGCGTTCCTGTGGAAAAAAGATTTTTGTACTTACAGTTTTGGTGTCTTGCGCGGCGTCCATCGGGGGCCTCGCCGGGTCCGGCGTCCGTCTGCGGCTTCAGGTGTCCTCTTCGTCGGGTCCGGCGTCCTTCTTCGTCCTTCTGCGGCGTCCTCCCCGCTTTCCCGCGCCGAGTTTGAATACTGCGCCGGTATATACCGAGCGCAGTACACTCGTGTATAGTCGGGCAGGCTCAGCTACTCTCGCGCTCACGTCCTGTACGTCCAGGACGTGAGCGCGAAAGGAGCCGAGCCTGCCCAACTATACACGAGTGTACTGCTCTCGGTATATGCCGGCGCAGTACACTCGTGAATAGTCGGGCAGGCTCGGCTACTCTTGCGCTCACGTCCTGTACGTCCAGGACGTGAGCGCGAGAGGAGCTGAGCCTGCCCGACTATACACGAGTGTACTGCGCTCGGTATATGCCGGCGCACTATTCAAACTCGGCGCGGGAAAGCGGGTATCGGCATATATTGCGCACCCACGATTTTGCCCTGATTTTCCATTGTAGCTCTGGCTGTATGTTTAGGGTTGTTGTCCTGCTGGAAGGTGAACCTCCACCCCAGTCTCAAGTCTTTTGCAGACTTTAACAGGTTTTCTTCTAAAAGATTGCACTGTATTTGGCTCCATCCATCTTCCCATCAACTCTGACCAGCTTCCCTATCCATGCTGAAGAAAAGCATCCCCACAACATCATGCTGCCACCAACATGTTTCAAGGTGGGGATGGTGTGTTCAGGGTGATGTGCAGTGTTAGTTTTCTGCCACAGAGTTTTTTTTCTTTTAGGCCAAAAAGTTCATTTATTTGTCTCATCTGACCAGAGCACTTTCTCCAACATGTTTGCTGACTCCCCCACTTCTCGTAAAACTACAAACAGGACTTCTTATAGCTTTCTTCTTGCCACTCTTCCATAAAGGCCAGATTTGTGGAGTGCACGACCAATAGTATAACACTTGAAGTAAAGACTATCTGGTACTTTTTATGTCTTTCTTTCAACAATGGCTTTCTTCTTGCCACTCTTCCATAAAGACAGTGTGGCCAACTGTCCGTTAAATTATGGACAGTCCGTAATTTGAGCCCGTTTTCGGGCTGTCCGTTAAAGTCCGTTGTATGGGCAGCAGTGCCCGTAAAAATGATGGCCGCGGGCAGCTCTTGCAACTGTGCATGCGCCGTTCCCAAAGCCTGGCAAGCTCGGGAAAGTTCGTACATACTCGGCCAGGCGGCGCATGCGCAGTAAGTAATTGCGCGGCCTGGCACCATTTTTAAACCTGGCTAGTACAGCAGCTGAGATGAGCGGACGGTATTCGTTCTCGGTGCGGTGTACCATGTCCGCAGTCTCTGTCCCCCACGTCCTGTACCATGTCCGCAGTCTCTGTCCCCCACGTCCTGTACCATGTCCGCAGTCTCTGTCCCCCACCTCCTGTACCATGTCCGCAGTCTCTGTCCCCCACCTCCTGTACCATGTCCGCAGTCTCTGTCCCCCACCTCCTGTACCATGTCCGCAGTCTCTGTCCTCCCCCCTCCTGTACCATGTCCGCAGTCTCTGTCCCCCACCTCCTGTACCATGTCCGCAGTCTCTTTCCCCCACCTCCTGTACCATGTCCGCAGTCTCTTTCCCCCACCTCCTGTACCATGTCCGCAGTCTCTGTCCCCCACCTCCTGTACCATGTCCGCAGTCTCTGTCCCACACCTCCTGTACCATGTCCGCAGTCTCTGTCCCACACCTCCTGTACCATGTCCGCAGTCTCTGTCCTCCCCCTCCTGTACCATGTCCGCAGTCTCTGTCCTTCTGTACCATGTCCGCAGTCTCTGTCCCCCATCTGCTGTACCATGTCCGCAATCTCTGTCCTCCCCCTCCAGTACAATGTCCGCAGTCTCTGTCCTCCACCTCCTGTACCATGTCTGCAGTCTCTGTCCTCCCCCTCATGTACCATGTCCGCAGTCTCTGTCCCCCACCTCCTGTACCATGTCTGCAGTCTCTGTCCTCCACCTCCTGTACCATGTCTGCAGTCTCTGTCCTCCCCCTCCTGTACCATGTCCGCAGTCTCTGTCCCCCACCTCCTGTACCATGTCCGCAGTCTCTGTCCTCCACCTCCTGTACCATGTCTGCAGTCTCTGTCCTCCGCCTCCTGTACCATGTCCGCAGTCTCGGTCCTTCTGTACCATGTCCGCAGTCTCTGTCCCCCACCTCCTGTACCATGTCCGCAGTCTCTGTCCTCCCCCTCCTGTACCATGTCTGCAGTCTCTGTTCTCCACCTCCTGTACCATGTCCGCAGTCTCTGTCCTCCGCCTCCTGTACCATGTCCGCAGTCTCGGTCCTTCTGTACCATGTCCGCAGTCTCTGTCCCCCACCTCCTGTACCATGTCCGCAGTCTCTGTCCTCCCCCTCCTGTACCATGTCCGCAGTCTCTGTTCTCCACCTCCTGTACCATGTCCGCAGTCTCTGTCCTCCCCCTCCTGTTCCATGTCCGCAGTCTCTGTCCTTCTGTACCATGTCCGCAGTCTCTGTCCTTCTGTTCCATGTCCGCAGTCTCTGTCCTTCTGTTCCATGTCCGCAGTCTCTGTGCCCCACCTCCTGTACCATGTCCGCAGTCTCTGTCCCCCACCTCCTGTACCATGTCCGCAGTCTCTGTCCCCCACCTCCTGTACCATGTTCGCAGGCTCTGTCCCCCACCTCCTGTACCATGTCCACAGTCTCTGTCCTTCTGTACCATGTCCGCAGTCTCTGTCCTCCCCCTCCTGTACCATGTCCACAGTCTCTGTCCTTCTGTACCATGTCCGCAGTCTCTGTCCTCCCCCTCCTGTACCATGTCCGCAGTCTCTGTCCTCCCCCTCCTGTACCATGTCCGAAGTCTCTGTCCTCCCCCTCCTATACCATGTCTGCAGTCTCTATCCTCCCCCCTCCTGTACCATGTCCACAGCCTCTGTTGCCCACCTCCTGTACCATGTTCGCAGCCTCTGTCCTCCACATCTTGTATCATCTCTGCAGTCTCTGAGGGGGAGTCTGGAGGAGTCAAGAGTGGGAACGCTGCCGGGATGGGGGTCTCAAGAGGAGTCGGATGTGTGTGGACTGTGGAAAGAAGACGATAGGATAAAACCAGAGCCACCAAGCTGGAGCCATTTGACTGAGCCCTGCACGGCACACCTAAGAGGTCAGTGACAGTGCCGCCAGGCCAGTGTGGGGGGGGGGTTGCTGGTGTAAGGGGGAGTGAATACAATAATGTTAGGGGGCACTGATACAAAGTGTGAAGGACTTTTATGCAATTGCCTATATACTTCAGTGTAATTCTCTCCCTGCTATTCTCTGCCTCTAGCCCTGGATAATTGGATTACTTTCCCCTTTGTAGAGGCATCTGTAAAACCTGTTTAAACCAGATTGCCATGCTGCCAGTAAGGGACAATGACCTTTCAATGCTAAGTGGCTTGTGAAATACCTTTCCATTGTGTTCTGCAGATGAATAGCCGTGTCAGAGACGAGACGCCTAGCCACCCGATTAGATAATTGACTCATGTTAATTGTTGTTCTGATTGCTTCATTGTAGTAATTACCCCCTGGGGGCTTCTGTCTCAACACACATATTCAGGCAATTCAAGCTTTGGGACCACCAATCTCTGCTGTGTAATTTTCAAGTCCTCATTTGCATGGTTTAAGAGGACCTGAGTGAAGACTGCATACTTTACAATGGACCAATAGGAAAGCGGTTGTTGGGGGCGGGATGTTCCAAATCCTGTATAAAGTGTGCTGTGTACTTTCAATAAAGTGTGTCCTGTTTACATTCAGCATTAAGCCTTGGCTCATGTATGGATTATTCGGCGATTCCAGGGATATTCCTACTCAGGGAATATTGGGCGATTTCTTTTATGGGAGAAGAAGGGAAGGCTTGACGGGGATATGTTCTACCACTGTCACAACTGGTTGGCAGCAGCGGGATTTTCCCTTCTACTTTCCTTTACACCAGGATTCCAAGCAGACACTGGGAACAGTGAATGGAAGACCAGTACACCCGGCTTAAAAGAAATACACTGAAAGAACTACTGGAAGTTCGTGGAAGGATTGCTAGCAACAAAACCGAGCGTGTCATTATAGCAGAATTAATGGAGCTAGACCAGGAGAACTCGGTTGCAGCAAGGCCTGCAGTACAAGAGATGGAGACACCAGTGATTCAGGAGGAGGAATCACCAGCCAACAAGCTAATAAGAGAGAAAGTAGCATGGTTCGGTCCGAACCCAACGGCGGATGTGGTGCTGAAAGTGATGACCCTGTTAGCGGAGGAGGCTAAACAAATAAGAGACGCAGAGCTACAGTTAAAACTGGCAGCAGTCCAACAAGCAGCCGCACATTCTCCAAACAGTGAGTACAGCACAGCAGACACAAGGAAGATTCCGTTTAGCGCTTTTAAAGCTTTTGATGAGAAAGAACGAGAGCGGCAACATGAGCTGAGAATTGCAGAAATACGACGATCGGTGACAACGCCTAAAGAAGCAGCACCAAATGAAAGACGAGGAGAGGTACAGATACCAGTAACCATGGAAGAGGAATTCAGAAGAAGGTTACAAGAGATGCGGATACAGCACACAGGGCCAGAATCAGAGGAGGTCCTGCTGGGATGGGCGGATGTGATTCGGTGCCAACTTTGGAAAGAAGCGCTAGCTCTGGAGCAGCAACACTAAGGAGAGGTCCTGCCCTACATCTATGCAAGGTACTGGCCGCAGTATGACGTACGAATACCGTTGTTGGGGGAACAACCGAAGCAGGAGTGCATAGCGGAATTAAACAGGCTGATCCGGGCAGAGATGCAGCTGGATGAAAGCTACAGAGCCCCACCGGTGGTATGTAGCCCAAGAGTGCCCGTGGTCAGCGGATGACAGCCCCACAGAAGGCTATGACTATGATGACCTGGGATTGTTGTATTGGAGGATGTCCCGTGATCCCGACTTTGGGGATGATCGGGAGTGGCGCTTGGAGGACATAATGGAGCACAGAGAGAAAAAATTGAATATCTCGGAAGCGCACTGGCTACAGGAAGATTTGGAATTTCTGGCCGCTCGGGAATGGGACCTGGAGATCGCCTACAAACAGCTGCTAGACTCTGCTCAGCGCCAGGGCCGGGCTCCCTTTGCCTGGGACTATCAGGAACTACCAGTGGACAATGCGGAAATCCTGGCTGAAGAATCGTCCATGTGGCAGGGTAACAGTGTGCTTTTCCAACCTGCCCCTGCCGCTATGGACCAGGAGGTTATATGGCGGATGCAGCAAGTGCCGACTGACCTTGATGATCCCGTTTCTGCATGGGACGATCTTGAATGGAGGAATGTGCCTGTCCAGCAGTATGCCAGTGAATCGGCAGGGGAAAACCTGGAGATTGCCATTCCCAAAGCTGAAGTTCTGACCGCAGGGCCGAGCTCTGCTAACCTCTGCTCAGTAACTATAGCATCTTCTGGGTTCAATGGACAGGAGATGGTGAACCCCTATCCCCAGACACCAGAGACAGGGGATTTAATAGATTTTTCTGCTAAGGAAAAACAACCTGATGGGCCTCCAGCAGAAGAGCTGGTATCAGGGCCAAACTTCACTGTGCTCTGCCCAGCACCAAGAGCAGTATTTGTGGAGTTACAAGGAACTTCCCCAGCTGAAGCGCTGGTCACTGGACAGAGGGTTCAAGACCTCTGCCCCACCCCTGTGGCAGTTTCGGAGGCTCAGGGTGAGAAGATGGCGATCACTCCCCAGCCACAGATTACAGAATGTATGGACTGTTCAGAGGATGTTATGGATTATGCACCCCCAGCAGAAGTGCTGGCAACAGGGCAGAGTGTAAGCCATCTCTGCCCAGCACCGGGACCAACTGTGGAGTTCCAGGGAGCCGGGGCGGTTGGCCCCCCTCCCCAGCAACCAGCTGAGGTGGTAAAGCTCTTACTCCCAGCGGAATCACTGGCAGCAGGACAGGATGCTACTGGCGGCTGCACCCCACAACAGCTTGAGCGGATATCGGTGGATGGGACTGTGGTCTCCACTCACAGCAACCCAGCGGAAGAGCTGGCAACAGAGCAGAGTGCCCCGGGCCTCTGCTTTCACCTAACAGAAGAAGGGGTTCCTGGGGTAGTGGATGGGACTTCAGTCTCCACTGGCACAACCCCAGAAAATGGTACAGGACTGAAACAGGAGGAGTCGGCTTTGCTTTGCAAGCACTGGGGGATTTTCACCTCACACCAGTGGATGGGACTTCAGTTTCCACTGGTATACCCCATAAATGGTGGCCAGTTGGCCCAGATCCCCAACAGCATGATGGACTGAGCCCAGCCACCCTGTCATCTCTCCAGCGGCTGAAAGGACTCCAGGGAGAAGGGCTAGTCCAGGCCTCTCCCCAGCGGCAGACGTGTTCCCTGAGAGAGGCAGAGGATGGCGGGGTGAGTAATGCTCGGTTTGGAGCAAGTGATTTGGGGTACTGTATGGATACCGGCATTGGGGGACTGGAACTACTGACTAAATTCAGAGACAACCCATCTGGTGTCTCCTACTGGGTTAGTCCCCTGCCAAAAGGGGGGATGTGTGACAGGCCTAGCCGGGACAGGGGCTTTTGGAGAGGACTGAATGCGAGCCTCTTGCCGTCCGATTATGGGCCAGGGCCTCAAACCAGGAAGGCGGATGGGTTATCCTGGCAGACAGTCCTGGAAAAGACTGCTCTGGTTAATGCTCCGGTGTTGATTACCCCAGATCCTAACAAAAGATTTATTGTTCACACAGACGCTTCAATGTTTGGACTGGGGGCAGTACTAAGCCAGATCGGGGAGGATGGAGGAGAGCACCCGGTGGCATACCTGAGTCGGAAGCTGTTGCCAAGGGAGGTCAGTTACGCCACCATTGAAAAAGAGTGTTTGGCCTTGATATGGGCCCTCAAAAAGCTCACACCTTACCTTTATGGCCGGGCTTTCACTCTCATCACCAATCACAACCCCTTGGTGTGGCTTAACCGGGTTTCAGGGGACAACGCCCATTTGCTACGCTGGAGCTTGGCCTTACAGCCCTATGACTTTACGATTCATTACCGCCCAGGCAAGCAAAACGGGAATGCCGATGGATTGTCACGCCAAACGGAGTTAACCTCGGACTTAAAGCTCTGAACCCGTCAACCCTACTGGACCAGGAAAGGTCCAACCGAGTTGCCGGAGCAGGGAGAAAAGGGGGGGCCATTGTGAAGGACTTTTATGCAATTGCTTATATACTTCAGTGTAATTCTCTCCCTGCTATTCTCTGCCTCTAGCCCTGGATAATTGGATTACTTTCCCCTTTGTAGAGGCATCTGTAAAACCTGTTTAAACCAGATTGCCATGCTGCCAGTAAGGGACAATGACCTTTCAATGCTAAGTGGCTTGTGAAATACCTTTCCATTGTGTTCTGCAGATGAATAGCCGTGTCAGAGACGAGACGCCTAGCCACCCGATTAGATAATTGACTCATGTTAATTGTTGTTCTGATTGCTTCATTGTAGTAATTACCCCCTGGGGGCTTCTGTCTCAACACACATATTCAGGCAATTCAAGCTTTGGGACCAATCTCTGCTGTGTAATTTTCAAGTCCTCATTTGCATGGTTTAAGAGGACCTGAGTGAAGACTGCATACTTTACAATGGACCAATAGGAAAGCGGTTGTTGGGGGCGGGATGTTCCAAATCCTGTATAAAGTGTGCTGTGTACTTTCAATAAAGTGTGTCCTGTTTACATTCAGCATTAAGCCTTGGCTCATGTATGGATTATTTGGCGATTCCAGGGATATTCCTACTCAGGGAATATTGGGCGATTTCTTTTATGGGAGAAGAAGGGAAGGCTTGACGGGGATATGTTCTACCACCGTCACACAAAGGTTCCTCATTTATATTAGTACCCCCCCCCCCCTTACATTAGTGTATTCACGCTGTGGGAGGTGGTCTGTAAGGGGGAATCTTGCAGACTATGATGTAAGGGGGAACTCTGTGCTAGCTGGCTTACAGTAACCTGACCTTCATGTCAATGGAGGCAGTTGGTTTTTTGACTTTTGTTTAACTTAAACACACTGCTGATAGCACTAGCTACATGTTTATGGTTTAAATATTGATATGTGCACTGTTTAGCAGTGAAAACTGTAATTTTAGGTACTTTTTTTGCAGTGTCACTGTGTCAGTAAAAAATTGGTGCCGTTCGTAAATTTTTGGCATCCTGCCAGTAAATTTCATTTCAGTGAGTTGGCAACACTGCATAAAGGCCAGATTTGTGGAGGGCATGACTAATTGTTGTCCTGTGGACAGATTCTCCCATCTGAGCTGTGGATCTCTTCAGCTCCTCCAGTTACCATGGGCCTCTTGGCTGCTTCTCTGATTAATGCTCTCCTTTCCCAGCCTGTGAGTTTAGGTGGACGGCTATGTCTTGGTAGGTTTGCAATTGCGCCATACTCTTTCCATTTTCAGGTGATAGTTTGAACAGTGCCCCGTGAGATGTTCAAAGCTTAGGATATTTTCTTATAACCTAACCCTGCTGTAAACTTCTCCACAAGTTATCTCTGACCTGTCTGGTGTGTTCCTTGGCCTTCATGATGCTGTTGGTTCACTAAGGCTCTCTAACAAACCTCTGAGGGCTTCACAGAACAGTATTCACTGTATTTATACTGAGATTAAATCACACACACACAGGTGGGAGCGGGCGGAGCATGTGCCAGGGATCAGTCAATCCAGAGAGAGGGTCAGGGTTATGGCATCATATCGGAGTGCAGCTGAGGAGGAAACACAAGGAGAGAGCAGCAAGATGGCGGGTGCTATGGCGAGTACCAGAGCTGCGGGCATTGGTGACCTCCAACATAAGCTTATTGAACTGCCGGACCGGACACAGACAGACACCGGAGTGTGGCTGCAACTCTGAAGGAGTCTGGCATTATGCAATGACAACGAAACAGAACACCTGGGACTGGTATGTGGCAGATGCCAGCAGGTTACTATTAAGCTGCGGGCCTGGGGTCAGTGTGGTCACTGTGGGGAGATGCTATTAAGGAGAGTCCTCAGAGACATTTGTTCAGTTACCCTGCTAGCAAACTGGGAGACAGGATATACTGCGGAAGTCAGGAATGCTCTTATTGTGGCTCAGAGGGGAGATAGCAGTGCGATAAAGTCAGTGTTGGGGCCGGGACCAGTGCTATATAACCAAACCAAGCTGCGTCAGACCCTAGAGATGGGCACTATTGCAATCAGGAGCATTCAGCCCATGAAGAGTAGTCAGCAGCCTGTAACCAGTAAGGCAGACCCTACAAACAGCCATTCGGCTGCAACATCCACTGCAGATATTCAGAATCATCCTGCTGCTGTTATTGGGCATGAACCAGGCACCTTTTCTGTTGATTTGGCTCAGTTTGAGTTATCAATTAAGTCCTGGCATTTAGGGAGCCATCTCCCCACCTTTCAAGTTGTTCTTTTTCCCTACATCTCTGCAATGAAAGAGAAAGAAAGCTACAATTTGACTTACAGGATTGGCTGAGACTTGAAGTTCACCTAAACAACCACTGTGGCCTGAGAGTGGCTGTTTAACCTCAAGTTCACCAAGTGCAAGAAAGTCTCCACTATGTTTCATGGAAATCTGGCCTTGAGGGGCAAAAGTCATGCCACCTGTACTTTTCGTTTTGCACAAGAGAGGGGGAGTTCCTTGCCGATACTTTCTGATGTGGGACCAGGATTTATGGACACTTTGTGAAGATTCCTGTTTCACCAGCAGGGGGAAGGGTTCCTGCTATGTTCTCGGACACTTTGTGAAGATCCTTATCTCTTCAGCAGGGGAAGGAGTCCCTGCCAAGAGTGTTCTGCTCAGGCCCAGGACTTTGGTTAGCAGAGCTGGGGCTAGGGTTGCCACCTGTCCGGGATACACCCAGACAGTCTGGGTTTTGAATCATGTGTCCGGGTTTCAGTCCACCTGAAACCCGGAAACATTATTCAGATAGGAATGTGTCTCTGAACAGGACTTGGTAGGAGGGTGACGGGGCACTATGTGCACCGCATTATTATTCTCTTTGGAGTGACCAAAGGTGTCACAGGTCTGTTACAATCCTATAGTGCAGGGTTTGAAAAATTTGCTTGGAAACTAGGAGCCAGCTAAAAAAGTAAGGAGCCAGAAACGCACACCATGTCGCCAAGCTTGCGCGATGTTCAAACCACACATGTGAGGTGACGCCGCGATTGGTAGAGCGAGAGCAATAATTCTAGCCCTAGACCTCGTCTGTAACTTAAAACATGCAACCTGTAGAATTTAAATGTTGCCTATGGATATTTTAAAGGGTAAAAAGTTGTCGGCATTTCGCGAGCGGAAGCAATTTTGACAAGTGTGACATGTTGGGTATCAATTTTCTCGGGGTAACATTATCTTTCATAATATATAAAAAATTGGGCTAACTTTACTGTTGTTTTATTTTTATTTTTTTAACAAAAAAGTGCGCTTGTAAGAGCGCTGCGCAAATACGATGTGACAAAATGTATTGCAATGACCACCATTTTATTCTCTAGGGTGTTAGAATAAAAAATATATATAATGTTTGGGGGTTCTAATTAGAGGGAAGGAGATGGCAGTGAAAACACAGAGGAAGCTCCATTAGCATTGCTGGTTGTCTTGTCATGCCAACTGCCTCCACAAGATGGCGCCATATCACAGAAGGAAGCATAGGCCTGCAGAAGGCCGCAAAGCCCCAGCCTCAATTGCACGGCAGGGGAGGTGGGGGCGCACGGAGACACAGAATGGGGTATCCTGTGTCTCCATGCACCCCCGCCGCGCGATCGTGTCGGGCCGTGCCGGCCGGTAATTGAGGCCGCGGCTTTGTGGATTTTTGCAGGCCTATGCTAACTTCCCCATGAGCCAGGTGGCTAATTCTAGTCACAATTGCAACCTGGCTCCCCGGTTTTTGTCTTACCCTGCTATAGTGTATACTAAAAATATACTGTGTGCCGCTAAAGTGTTCGTGTTTGGATTAAAGAAAAGGTGGCAACCCTAGCAGGGGCACTGAAAGTGAGAGACCTTGGTCTTAGTCATGGCTGTTCAGGTATCTAGCTAGTTAGGATGTTTGTCTTGTTTCTTTTCCAGGGCTCTGGCGGACCTTTGTGAACAAAATGCAGCCGAAATGTATCAGTTTGAATAGACAGTACTATCAGTGCCCAGCAGGGGCTTGGTCAGCAAATTGCATTACTTCCTTGTTGTTGAAGGGGTATCCCTGAGGGGACAGTCCTTGTACAAATGTTTCTGTACACATATTTTGGTTGGTAAAATGTACCTAACCTATGTTCTCTCTCAGGCCGGAATCACACTTGCGTGGTGCGAATTTCAGCTCTCTTATCTCTGCAGGGAGATAACAGAAGTGTTCAGCAGATCCATTGTGTTTTAGCTGCGAATTTGGAGACCTGGGAGAAGTTCCGGGTGAGAGGAGAGTGGGGGGGAATTGTATTGGGCTGAATGAGAGAAATTCCTGAAGAGAAATGAACACATCTGCGAATCAGCTGCGTACCCATAGAAGATAATGGGCCTGAATTCGCACCTGAGCCGCACCGCAAGTCATAAAATACGCACACGTTTTTTCTGCAATGCGCAGTGTGAATGCATCGCACATATGTGAACCAGCCTCATTGAAAACAATGTATTTAGAAATGTTCTGCGTATTGGATGCAGTTTAAGCCGCAACCAATTCGCATAGGTGTGAATCCGGCCTCCAGGTTGATCTTCGGCCAAAGACTTAACCCTTCATTGTACATGTTTTAGAAATGTGTAGATAGTAAGTATTATTGTGTTTAATTCCGCTAACCAACTTTATTTTGGTGGGGGGTGCAATACAGTCCAGTTAATGTTCATATGGTGTAAATACATGTACAGCAGATATTTTTCCACTATTGTGCTTATTGGCCACAAATGGGGTATGCCCCAAGGCCCTGTTGAATTGCTATTTTTCCCTCCCCCCCCCTCCAAGTTTGTGGGATACTCCAATAGGCCATTTTGTATATAGTTTTTTGTGGGGGTGAGTGTAGCACCCTCCTAGTATAGGTGCTAGGATGTACATAGTTAGGTTAGTGTAATTTGCTCTTCCACCTAATGGTGGGGCTAGAAGCATATCTATCTTCAGCAGGTCTGCTTAACAGAATACTGCAATTTATTAGTTAGGGCTGCTCATGTGTTTTGGTACTGCTGAGTTTGCTTGGACTCCTCCTGCCTTCTAGAAACTAGTAGAGCTTTCTGGAGCATGGGTGAGAGTTAGGCAAATGGACAGCAAGAGTATGTAGCAGTCTCAGCCTTATATATTCAGGGAACATGTGATCTCTGGGTCCTTCCCAGATGGTGGAGTGCACCAGCCAGGGGTGAGGAAGGCTTGCCACCCCTGGCACTTGCTGCCATGCGGCCTCAGGTGGGTGACTGACCCGATGGCTTGAAGCTAAAGTAGAGGAGTGACCCTGGTGCTTCTGAAGAGCTGACTGAAGGTGAGCCGTGCCTGAGAGTATTTGTTTGCAAATCCTGTGAGTACAGACCAAAGATCTAGGGGCCTGTTCTATTTGGCTACTCCCTTGTGTTAATACAGTCAGCCAATGGTCCAACTAAAGGGATCACTGGCTAGTGATCCGAAGAGCTTTATCTACCTGTCCTTCATTACAATAAACTTTGCTCCTGCTCTTTATTTCTGCACTGCTACACCGGGGAAGTCTGCTATCTGCTCCAAGCAAGGGACCTCACCTTCTGCTCAATTCTAGATCTAGTCCTCAATCTGTGCATAGTTTTGTTCTGGAATATGCTACTACAAATCCCCTACCCTATCCAAATGCCTCCAAAACAACACCCCTAGACTGGTCTTTGACTACATGGAGCCTAATGCCGCATACACACGATCGGAAATTCCGTCAAGAAAAGTCCAAAGAGCTTTATCTACCTGTCCTTCATTACAATAAACTTTGCTCCTGCTCTTTATTTCTGCACTGCTACACCGGGGAAGTCTGCTATCTGCTCCAAGCAAGGGACCTCACCTTCTGCTCAATTCTAGATCTAGTCCTCAATCTGTGCATAGTTTTGTTCTGGAATATCCTACTACAAATCCCCTACCCTATCCAAATGCCTCCAAAACAACACCCCTAGACTGGTCTTTGACTACATGGAGCCTAATGTCGCATACACACGATCGGAAATTCCGTCAAGAAAAGTCCGATGTGAGCTTTTGGTCAGAAATTCCGACCGTGTGTAGGCTCCATCGGACTTTTGCTGTCGGAATTTCCGCCAACATTCCGCCAAGATTGAGAGCTGGTTCTATATTTTTCCGAAGGAAAAAGTTCCTATAGGAAAATCCGCTCGTCTGTATGCAATTCTGGCGTGCAAAAAAACATGCATGTTCAGAATCAAGCAGAAGAGCTGAACTGCCTATTGAACTTATTTTTTCTTGGCTCGTCGTACGTCTTGTACGTCATCGCGTTCTTGACAGTGGGGATTTCCGACAAGATTTGTGTGACAGCGTGTATGCAACATAAGTTTGAGCCAACATTCCGTCTTGTCGGAATTTCCGATCATGTGTACGTGGGCATCAGTGTGTACCTGGATGTAGAAAATACCTTGTACCTGGTTGCCAGTGAAGATGTAAGGACATCTAGGCAATACTCAAGCGGTTCCTACGGGTGTAACGCTACATAAGCTTATTTTTATTTCCAATACATATAGAGGAAAGCTCAATTCGAAAAAAAATAAAATTAACACACCCTATAAAACAAGAAATTCCAACACAATTTTACCCAGTCAATTTAATGCCATAAATTTCAAATTATTTTTGTTTGTGAGATTTTAAAAGCAAAATCAACTTGACCAAAATCACTCCTAATGCCCTGTACAC
Source organism: Rana kukunoris (assembly GCA_029574335.1). Classification (NCBI taxonomy): domain Eukaryota; kingdom Metazoa; phylum Chordata; class Amphibia; order Anura; family Ranidae; genus Rana; species Rana kukunoris. Next base: position 26,889 of record JAJQKJ010000356.1, read on the forward strand.
ATGATCAGAAATTCTGCAAGCAAAAGTGAGCTTTTGAACAGAAATTCCGACCGTGTGTACCCTCCATCACACTTTTGCTGGCGGAATTTCCGCCAGCAAAAGACAGAGCTGGTTCTTAAATTTTCAGACGGAAAAAAATCGGAAAATCCGTTAGTCTGTAGCAATTCCGACGCACAAAATTCCGACACATGCTCGGAAACGATTCGACGCATGCTCGGAAACAATTTGACGCATGCTCGGAAGCATTGAATTTAATTTTCTTGGCTCGTCGTAGTGTTGTACGTCACCACGTTCTTGACAGTCGAAAGTTCAGACCGTGTGTATGCAAGCCAAGCTTGAGCGGAAAATCCGATCGTGTGTACACGGCATTATGCACATTTCTAATGCTTATACTGATATTTTACAGGCAGGAAAAGACATTCTGGGGTTTATTTATGAAAGACAAATCCACTTTGCACTTCAAGTGCAAACTACAAGTGCAAAGTGCACTTGAAATTGCACTGAAAGTCGCTGTAGATCCGAGAGGGACATGCAAGGAAAATAAAAAAAACTGTGTTTTAGCTCGCAGATGATTGGATGATAAAATCAGCAGCGCTTCCCCTAATTTCAGATCTATCCCTCAAACTTACACCACCCCACCCCCCATCGGGAGACGGTCGAGAAGGCAGCGATTCCCCTATTAGTGGAAGATGGGCAGGAAGATGGCGGTGACAGCACAGGTAATCTGCAGAAATTAGTACTCACTGTCCACATATGACACTGTTGTAGCCCATCTAGTCAGTCCCGCATATGCCGGCATCTCTCCCGGATGTTGAGTTCTGTGCTTTCACCATCACATTCATCCCGTTGCTTCTCTTCCCAGCTAAACAGGAAGTGGGTCCTAAGACTCCATGGCCAATCGGGTCTCGGGACCCATTCCTGATTGGCTGGGAGGAGAATCAGGAAGACAATAGCAAATATTAATTTGCTATTGTCACACAACTGGGTGGGCTCAGGGCGCAGTGCACCCTTTTTTAAAGCCAATTAGAGCTTAAAAAGAAAACATTGTAATCCACGCGTCTGGCGACCTTCATGTAGATTAGGGGTCAGGTGCATGGATTAGGGGGCAGCCCCTCTAATAGACAGGCTGCCACTGCTATCCATGTGTAAAATGCCAGCAGTGTGCAGCAATATACAACAGTGTACATGGATTTGAGTATGTATTGGCAGAGCTAAAAGGGGTGAAGGGAGAAGCATTGCAAGGAGCACACTGGTAGGAGGAGAGGACTGAGAATCAAAGAAAGGAGCTCATCAGCATGCTTCTTCTCCTTTCACCCTCCAGTCATAGGGCGGGAGTGGGGAGGAGACCTGTAAGTTAAAGTAATGTATTTGGCTGTTTGCCTGGACTCCAGTTTCAGTCCCTCGTTCACATCAGCGCGATTTGCCATTGCATGAACCTACACAGATGTTTTCCAAATCGCCGTCCACCTTGCACTGAAATGCAGGTTTGGAATTATGCGAGTTCAGCTGAACTTGCACGATTTCAAACCCACATTCAGTGTGAACGTGAGCTGAAAGCTTTGTGAATTGGGCTTGCAATTTACATCACCTGAGCAGTGCTGACAGTACCATCTACCTAATCATCCATTACTTTATCCATATCATTTTTCTATCGGGTCAGCGAGACCCATTAGGCTGCTATATACATTGACCGTCATGGACTTCTGAAAGAATGCAAAGCATTGACTACAGACAGGTCATAGGTAAGGTACAGTACAGACCAAAAGTTCGGACACACCTTCTCATTCTTTATTTTCATGACTATAAAAATTGTAGATTCACACTGAAGGCATCAAAACTATGAATTAACACATGTGGAATTATATACATAACAAAAAAGTGTGAAACAACTGAAAATATGTCATTCTAGGTTTCACACTGCAGTTGCACTTGGAAGTGCAGTCGCTGTAGATCCGAGGGGAACATGCAAGGAAATAAAAAAACAGAATTTTTGCTTGTACGTGATTGGATGATAAAATCAGCAGAGCTTCCCCTCATTTCAGATCTTCCCCTAATGCCGCGTACACACGGTCGTTTTTTGCGATGAAAAAAAACGACATTTTTTAAAACGTCATTTAAATTGATCGTGTGTGGGCAAAACGTCGTTTTTTGTCTTAAAAAAAACGACCAAAAAAAAATTCCAACATGCTTGAATTTTTTGTGTCGTTTTTCAAAACGTCGTTTTTTGTTTCACAAAAAGTCACCGTGTGTAGCAAAAACGTCTTTCAAAACGACGTTTTTCAACCCGCGCATGCCCAGAAGCTAGTTATGAAGCGAGCTTCAATGGAAAAGAGTGGTGAACGTAACCTCGCTTTTTGTGAAAAAACGATGGTGTGTATGCAAAATTGTCTTTGAAAAGTGACGTTTCAAAAACGTCGTTTTTTACTTCACAGAAAACGTCGTTTTTTTTCATCGCAAAAAACGACCGTGTGTACGCGGCATTAGATCTACAGCGACTGCACTTCCAAGTGCACTTCTAGTGCAGAGTGAATTTGCCTTTAGTAAACCAACACCTGTGTTTCAAATGCTCTGCAAGCAGTGGCAGCTGCTCCATTAGGGGCAAAGGGCCTCCGCCCTGTAATCTATGCGCCCGTTCCCTAATCTACATGCAGAACGCCAGACGCATGGATTTCAATGTTTTTTTTTTGTTTTTTTTTTTAAAACCTGAGGCTCTAATTGGCTTCAAAAAGGGTGGGCACCGTGCTCCGAGCCCACCCACTTGTGTGACAATAGCCAATTAATTTTCGCTATTGTCTTGCTGCTTCTCCTCCCAGCCAATTGGGAAGCGGGTCTTTAGACCCGAGTGGCCGAGAGGAGAACTGATTGTAGTGGCCGGCCGGGAGCAGAAGCAGGTGGAAATCTGCTGGCGACCTGAATGGGGTAAGTGCGGGGCTGGTTGGCGGACGGGGAAGAGACGAGGGGGTTGTTGCTGCCCCACCACGTATCCACCACCTCTGTGGCACTTGATCCAGGGTTTCGGCTGATCGCCCTTGAGGGGTCAGGAAGGAATTTTTTTCCCTTGCCGCAGCACATTGGATAGCGCGACCAGGGTTTTTTTTGCCTTCCTCTGGATCAACCTGGGAGTGAGGATTTAAAGAATCTTCCCCCCTCCCCCATCCCATTAAAAACCTCCCTTGCCCCCCCGATGATTGGCGACAATGGCTAATCTGCGATACTCTGCAGACACCATTCAGAGTCTGAGGCGATTTGCCACAGTATTACCAGCCATCACCAAAAAGGCCTTAAGAATTGAGCAAATATTGAGAATCGATCGACGATCGACTGTCAAAAATTTCAGTCATTCACCCCAACTTGAGCACATATCTTGTGCTTTGATCAACACAAGATCGGCAGTAAAACACCGACTAGAAATCTATGATTTCATACTACAATACGATTTAGACTGCCTCTTTATTACAGAAAGCTGGCCCACAGCCGACTGCAACACCATTCTAGGAGAACTGGTGCTAGAAAACTATCGTATTATAACGGAAAACAGAATAGGGCAAAGAGGAGGAGGCCTGGCGGTGATCCACAAGACTCACCTTGCGATCACTAAACCAGTCCTTCAAAACCCTCTTCCATTCATGGAAACCCTTACTCTACAGCTGCAAACAAATCCCCAGGAGACAGTCCGTATTCTACTCTGCTATAGGCCACCCGGGCCAAAATCGCAGCTTCTACCATCACTGACGGAGTTTATCTCCACTTATACCCTTAACAGCAAACACCTTTTGCTGCTCGGGGACTTCAATCTTTGGGCCAATTCCTCACAGGATCCCGTTGTCGACGCCTGTTTTGACCACGTGGAAGGTTTAGGGCTACAGCAACTAGTCTGTGGGCCCACACATGCTTCAGGCCACACACTCGATCTTATTTTCAGACAAAACCTGAAAATAAGTACTTTGGAAAATGAACCATTGCCATGGACAGATCACCATGCAATTAAATTCATAATTTCCAAAACTCCCCCATTAATAAAAACACTCAAGCCGGTGACAACACACTGGACTAGAAAAATAGGGTTTTCTCCCGTCCGAAAAACGGATCTTTGCGGAGGCGGGTCATTACGGACGTTAGCGGATGCATCATCCGCTAACGGCCGTGATCACATAGGGTACCATTACAAGTCCGTAAACGGACTTGTAATAAACGGACGAACGGTCCGCCCGTGTGAAAGGACCCTAACAAGGTATTAAACCGAAACCACAAAATGAACACACCAATAAGGTTACATACACCCAGCCATAGCTGAGAACCCCTGTGCTGCACAGCAAGATGCCCCCGGGTGGATACCGAGGCAATTTGCCGTAATTTGCCTATTGGAGGATACAAATAGGACTGTCCCTCCTTACTTTTTATTACCCTTATCAGAACGCGAACGATTATGTATATGCTTAGTTTCAGGGTCATCTGCGGTACAGCACAGCAGCTTACAAACTTATCACTTCTATGCAATATTTACCCCCTTCCTTTTATATAACCGGTATGATAACACGTGTGTACGTTTTTCTTCCTTAGTGAAGACACTAAACAGGTTTGTGGTTTGGAAGATTGCTCTCCATATGCAATGTCTCTTTAAGAAGCATGATCCTTAAACTGATGATAGCAGTACTTTTGTCCTGATACACTGTAATGACCCTGACTAACTAACTACAGGCCTAATCTTTAGGCGCCAAACATCATTAGGTGGTGCGTGCACGATATTACTGACCCGGGTCTTGAAACTGTAGTCGATGATGTCTTCCAACCGATTAACGAAAAGTCTGTGTCTCAACTCCTATCAGCCTTCCTGAAAAACAATCCCTTTTTTCTCCGGACAGGCTCTGTTCTGGACGGTGATCACTCAGCTGTCATTCCTGAAGCTCTAGGTTGTACGGTTTCCCCTGGATGCGACCAGATTCAATTTTCACACAGTCCCACAAAACATGTCTGCTCCATCTACTTCCTGATTCTCCTTCTCCAGTTCAGCTCCACCTCTTCTTCAAAAACCAAAACTTGCAGTCTGTCAGCAGTGTATAGAAACAGTGGCCTCTTGTGGTCAAAACTCAGAAAGGCAATTATACACAAAGAGTGAACAATGGGATCTGCTTCACAATCTCACACGCACACCGCCCCCCCGCTCGCCCCTGACGCTGACGCGCATGCCCGGCGGATGCATGATCACCGCTGGGCAACCCGCGATCGCTCGTTATAGAGCGAGAACCGGGAGCTGTGTGTGTAAACACACAGCTCGCGGTTCTGTCAGGGGGAGAAATGCCTGATTGTCTGTTCATACAATGTATGAACAGCGATCAGTCATTTCCCCAAGTCAGTCTATCCCCTCCTTTAGTTAGAACACAGGGAACATACTTAACCCCTTCCTCGCCCCTTATTGTTAACCCCTTCCTCGCCCCTTAGTGTTAACCCCTTCCCTGCCAGTGGCATTTTTATAGTAATCAATGCATTTTTATAGCACTGATCGCTATAAAAATGGCAATGGTCCCAAAAATGTGTCAAAAGTGTCCGAAGTGTCCGCCATAAAGTCGCAGTACCGGTAAAAATCGCTGATCGCCGCCATTACTTTTAAAAAAAAAACAATATTAATTAAAATGCCATAAAACCATCCCCTATTTTGTAAACGCTATAACTTTTGCGCAAACCAATCAATAGACGCTTATTGCGTTTTTTTTTTTTTAGAAAAATGTGTAGAAGAATACGTATCGGCCTACATTTTTGGGGGATATTTATTACAGCAAAAAGTAAAAAAATATTATTTTTTTTCAAAACTGACGCTCTATTTTTGTTTATAGCCCAAAAACTAAAAACGGCAGAGGTGATCAAATACCACCAAAAGAAAGCTCTATTTGTGGGAAAAAAGGACGCCAATTTTGTTTGGGAGCAACGTCGCACGACCGCGCAATTGTCAGTTAAAGCGATGCAGTGGCGAATCGCAAAAAGTGCTCTGGTCATTGGCCAGCAATATGGTCCGGGGGTTAAGTGGTTAAAGGAACCTATTTAGAAAATAAAAGACAAGCCTTTACAACCCCTTTAATTGACAAAGAAAGCAAACATTCTTGAGGTTGTATGTAGTCTTCAGCAGGGTTTATCAGATGTCTGTATGTCCACTACAGTTCTGAATATTAAAGAGAACCCAATATGTTGCCATTACTCTGTATAGTGCCAAACAATGTATTCCAGCTCCAAAAGTTAATGATCCATCTGTCAGCTATTGTGGCATTCGTTATTCCATTGTGTCCATGACCGGTTGTAGCATATCTCATATTCGTATTGAACTGCTAAAGGCTTACTGCAGAAGGCACGGAAGAGTCGATGATTTTTTTTTTCCTGAAGGGTTAACAAATGATGAAGACTGGGTACCTGCAAAGAAGATCCAATCCGATGGAATTCATACACTGCCGCTAGCTGCTGACTGGCTGGTTTGTCTCCCCACTCACAAGCACACAGAGACACTCAGCTGTGTACAGCTAGAGCCAGAGAGACACAGAGGGCAGCCACAAAGCAGGAAAATGAGCAACTCAGGGTTTGAAAACAAGGATGGACAAGAGCCTTTAAGATATATCAGGTAAGGCAATTGTCAGCTGCAATCTTAATGATTTATTATGCTGGAATCTAGGAAAGGTTGGCTGCCGGAAGCTAAGAAATAGGGTGTGGGTATGGAATACATTCTAGAACAGTATTGTTGACTTTTCATTATGTAATATATTTACCAATCAACGTATGATTCTTTCGCATCTGAAACCCACGTAGATCTCATAGATTTTATTCTGGCCAATCGATTGGTTGTATATAATAATGTTTTGCTACTGTTTATTTCCAAAAGCATTAAGTATCATCGTCATGCTGAGCTGTGGCGGCTGAGGGAACAATACCACAATTACTATACAAGTGTCATGGAAATAACGGATTGTGCCGTGCACTCGGGAAGTTCACACTGAAATGATCTGGGAAATGATTGCAGAGCTTTTGTGTCAACTCAGCTCTGACTCTTTCGGGCTTTAGCATAATCATTAACTTTTCTTTAGCCGAAATGAATCCATTTTACGCCTAACGCTTGTCACAACCCTCACCACAACATACAGAGTAAGAGATAACCTTACCCAACTTGTGCCAGGTACTCTTGTGGGGGAATGTGGGAATCTTACAGGTGACGTCCTTAAATATATATAAGAAACTAGATGAAGATACGTCCCATGAGGATCGGTTGATAACTCAAAAACATTTTCTTGGAACAACTTATCCTTTTGTACTAAAATGGAAGTTAAATGGGTTGTAAAGGTATTTTTTATTTTTTTTACCCTAAATAGCTTCCTTTACCTTAGTGCAGTCCTCCTTCACTTACCACATCCTTTGATTTTGCTTTTAAATGTCCTTATTTCTTCTGAGAAATCCTCACTTCCTGTTCTTTTGTCTGTAACTCCACACAGTAGTGCGAGGCTTTCTGCCTGGTGTGGAGTGTCGTGCCCGCCCCCTCCCTTGGACTACAGGAGAGTCAGGACTCCCTCCTACACACAGCTCCTTTCTCTATCTGCAACGTAGAGAGCGTGCTGACTCTCCTGTAGTCCAAAGGAGGGGGCGAGCATGACACTCCACACCAGGGAGAAAGCCTTGCATTACTGTGTGGAGTTACAGACAGAAGAACAGGAAGTGAGGATTTCTCAGAAGAAATAAGGACATTTAAAAGCAAAATGGAAGGATGAGGTAAGTGAACGAGGACTGCACTAAGGTAAAGGAAGCTATTTAGGAAAAAAAAATTGTACCTTTACAACCCCTTTAATTGTTAAGTAAAGTAAAACCTTGGTTTGAGAGTAACTTGGTTTGAGAGTGTTTTGCAAGATGAGCTAAATGTTTCAATACATTTTGCCTTGATATACAAGCAATGTCTTGATATAAGAGTAGTGTCAGGTCACAACTGACTATAAAAAAGAAGAGAGGAGCCTCTAAGTGTAGCAATATGGTTACATTTAATGAAGGTACAACATTTAGCAACTTATTGCTACACTTAGAGGTGCCTCTCTTCTCTTTTATACCCTGTAAAAAAATGCTTTGATATACACGTGCTTTGGATTACAATTAGGGTTGTCCCGATACCGATACTAGTATCGGTATCGGTACCGATACTGAGCATTTGCGCGAGTACTTGTACTCGCGCAAATGCTCCCGATACCAGACCCGATACTTTTTTTTTTTTTAGAGAGCGGGCGGCGAGGGGGCACAGAGCGGAGAAGAGCAGTCCTCAAAGAGAAAGCCAAGCCCCCAACCGCCCCCCCCCCTGCCGCCTAGTTGATTAGCGCGGGGAACAATACAGCTTTCATTTGAATAGCTGTGTGTTCCCCCGCTGCACCGCGTCATACAGCCCCTCCCCCTTGTCCGGCACTTTGATAGACAGATTACCCGTCCCAGGATTGGATGGGTGATCTGTCTATCAAAATGCTTGACAAGAGGGAGGGGCTGTATATGACGCGGCACAGCGGGGGAACACACAGCTATTCAAATAAAAGCTGTATTGTTCCCTGCGCTGATCAACTAGACAGCAGCGGCGGCGGCGGGGGGTGTGGGAGAGAGGGAGGGAGGGCTTGGCTTTCTCTTTGGGGACATGGCTGTGGGGGGGACATGGCTGCATCTGTGGGGGACATTAAAAAAAAAAAGTATTGGTATTCAGTATCGGCGAGTACATGAAAAAAAGTATCGGTACTTGTACTCGGTCCTAAAAAAGTGGTATCGGGACAACCCTAATTACAATCATGTTTCTGGAACGAATTATGCTTGCAAACCAAGGTTTTACTGTATCTGATATGGTTGGTTTTTCAAGTTTGTTTATTGAATATTAAATAATAAAGACAGATACAATTAGTAATAAATAGTTACAACAAATTGTAATATTAGTTAAGTATATGATAATAAATTGGATGGAGATATGGTTGGTTTTTATGTGCTGAGATGATAATTGGACAACACAGCATAAACCCTAATTAGCACCAAAGAATGATAAAAAAAAAAGCCTACCGGTAGTTCATTTTACAAGGTAGCATCTTTGATTGGCTGTCACCTGTCACAGCCGAGGCTCCTATCTAGAAGAAAGGGATGCCATAGATAGAGATCTGGCAGAGGTGCTAGTTTTGAGGAAATGTCCCTGTTGTGCGTAATTCTGTAGGGATCTGCTCCGCCACAAGACTGTGACAGGTTTAAAGCTATTCTGGCAGGTTTCCAATAATTGGGATTGGAAATTTATGTCAGCTCCTTGGTGAAAAGATCTTTGTAGAATGATCAATGTTCATAATGTCATTTGTGGGACAATATAGTGTAATTATAAGAGCTTTATTACACTTAAACATGGTTTAAAAATGTCTCAGTTTGGTTTCAGTAATCCGTCTTCTGTTGTTTCACCAGACAAAAATATAATTTATTAGCTATAAGTTAATGTAAGCATACAAATGGCTGACAAAATATGCTAAAAGCAGATCTCCAGGCAAACCGCTAAAAACAACTAGATTTAGTTGTAATCTCTAATATACATACATACAGTATACTGTATTTCTAAACAGTAATGTTGTCTGGATGGTCCCAAGATTTACACAACCCTGCCAGACAAGACAGTTAGGTTGGTGACCTCACCATGGGTGTCCGCTCCATAGGGCAGGGGGGGGGGGCAATTGACCCCCCCTGGAAAATCGAGAAGGTGTTGAAGAGTCTAGCGGCTGCGGGCTGTCTGAGCAGTCTCGGCCCAGATGTCACACAGGCACAGCGAACAGAGTGAAGCCGCCTCCCCCTCCGGTGTTTATGTGTACAAAGGGGGAGGGAACCTGCTGTGCCTGTGCAGTGCTGATGGCTGATCTGAGGTACTGAATGGGATGGAGGAGGGGGGTCCGTCTGTGCTGAACGTACCCTAACCCAAGCATCATCAGCAGAAAAGAAATCTTGAATCAGGCACATTTTTCCAGTCCATCTATTTGATGGAACACTATTTAGGGGTAACTATTTTGTGATTATTTTTACTTATTGGTTGTCACAGGAATTGTTCCCATGATGTAACAGTATAAGGCCTCGTACACACGGCCGAGAATCTCGTCGTAAAAGAAACGTTGTTTTCCTTGACGAGTTCCTTGTCAGGCTTGTCGAGAATCTTGACAAGCTTTCTTTGCATACACACTGTCAAGACAAAATCTCGTCGTTCTCAAACGCGGTGACGTACAAGACGTACGACGGCACTATAAAGGGGAAGTTCGATTCCACTGGCGCCACCCTTGGGGCTGCTTTTGCTAATCTTATGTTACTGCGTGTTAGACGTTTGGTGAGAGACGATTTGCGCTTTTCAGTCTGTTACAGCGTGACAAATGTGCTATCTCAATTACAAACGATACTTTTACCAAAGGTGCGCTCCCCTCTCATACTTTATTCTGAGCATGCGCGGGTTTCTAAGCATACACACGAACGTGTTTCTCATCGTAAACAAGCCTGACGAGAAACATGACGAGGAAATTGAGACTCATGAGGAGAAAAGTGAGAACTTGTTCTCTTTTGTTCTCGTCGAGATCCTCAAAAAAAACTTGCATGCAACCGTTTTCCTTGGCAAAAAAGCTCTGCCACCAAGTTTCTTGATGGATTTTGCCGAGGAAAACGGTCGTGTGTACGAGGCCTAACACAATGCTTGGTGATTACCTGTAATGCTCATATAATACAATGTCATGGTGGATGTTATTTCTTTGCCATATAGCTGGACCCTGAAAATCTGTTTCTTAATTCTGTTTTGAATTCAAAGACCAAGGACCAAACAGCAAATTGTTCACTGTATATTGCTTAATGGAATAGGACACCCTACTACCAAATATACACAGACAACCAATGTTGCCTCTGGCTTCTCATTACAGTTACTCTTGCTTGCTCTAAATAAATATACACAAATGTTATGTTAAAGGAAAAAATTGTCATTCAACTGCGGCTCATGTTAAACAGTACATGATTGCAATCATTGTTAGTTATGCATACAGTATAACCCCCTTTACCCATATGCATCAAACATTAAAATAAGACAAATCATATAAAAGTACTTAAAGGGTTGTAAAGGAATTTTTTTTTTCATAATAAGCATCCTTTACCTGCAGACATTTCTCTTTTCACTTCCTCATTGTTCGTTTTTGCTCAAAAGTTGCTCTATTTCTTCTCTGTTCTGTTCACTTTCTGCTTGTCTGATTTTACTGACCACCGTGAAGGGAGACTTTACTGCGGTGGTCAGTGACGTGTTTGCCCCCTCCTGGGAACTACATCTGTGTGGCAGGACGCTCTCTACGTGTTAGAGACTTCAAGGAGGTGTGAATTACTGGGTGTGCCGCAATTCAAACTGGGAAATGTAGTTCTTACATGAACAAGTGATGCAAACCAGGAAGTGAATGAGAGAACAGAAACTAGAATGCCGGAGGTGATATAGGAAGGAATTTAATAATTTAATAGGTATTTACTCGTTTGTTAACAGAATCATTACACTATTCTGTCTGTCTACCTTGCAGACATTAATTTTAGGTAAAACATTTTTTCCTTTACAACTCCTTTAAGTTTGTTGATTAAAAACCTAAATGTAGAGAATGACCACCACACTGTGAAGTCTAAAAAAGACCAACTCATCTACTTATAGATTCATGTCATGCAGGCATAATCACTTGTCATTTCACGGGCATACAAGTCCTCTTTATTAAGGTGACGTCAAAGTGCATATTTGGAACCTACGGTATATAAAGGGGACCGCATGTCTCTGAAACATGACAATGGTTCTTTTTGCATGTTTGACAAATATCTCCAAGTTAAAGAGATGGCTTTATTGGACTTTATGGTGTACTGGCTATTGTCCACGTTTCATTTTTACTTCATTACCATGGCCCATGCCCCAGAATACATCTTGATATATAGGTTAAAGTGATTCTAAAGGCTAACTATTTCTAATGCATTCCCTGCAATAAGGTGAAAAAAACACCTCAATATTTCCCCGCTCCAAAGTCTTATTGCTATAAATCCAATGCTGTCCCGGCTTGCAGCTCCTCTCTTTTCACAGGTTACACTGAAAGCAGTAGGAACCATTGGCTCCTGCTGCTGTCAGTTAAATCCTGGGAGGAGAGGGCAGTGGCATGGCTGAGCCACACTGTGTGTGTCCATGAACGCACACTCCTTGGCTCAGTAGCATGCCCACACCGGTCGCCCATATCACATGGCTTACTATGGGGGCACTTGTAAGAAGAAGGGGACAGCGCACGTGGGGGATTGGCTCTGTGCAATGTTGTTGCACAAAACAGTTAAGTATACATTCTTTATCATTTCAATAAAAAAAACATTGCCTTTAGAACCACTTTAAGGCCCCTTTTATAGGGGCGCCTCCGTCTTGCGGATTCCGCTGATCCCCGTTGAGCAGGCGGATGACAGGTCCTGTCCACTCTACTATGCAGAACAGACACGGACACAGTCCTGCTTTCCTCTATGGGAAAATTGAAGGGAAATTTGAGTGAAAACGGACCGCCTGTCCGTTTTCAACCGATCCGCCAGACAGATGGAAAATAGGACCACCATCCATCTGGATTTTACGGGCAAGTTTGATTCGAATGGTGGCAGGTGTCAGCAGACATGTGTCCACTGACATCTGCCGCTCCATATAGGAGACTGCAGGGTTCAATCATGTCCACCTATAAAACTGACAGACGGTTCTGATTGGAAAGCCCATGTGGAAGGACTCTAACGTTTTGGGATAAACTTGTGTTTAAGCTTATTTAAATACTTGACATAGACCTAAGCAATGTATGACCTAAGCAATGTATATGATGAAAAAAGCATAAACAGAATATAGGTTAAGGCTCAGTTCACACTGGATGCCGATGCGGCTTCAAGCAGGGGTCCTGTGCATCCTGGTTCACTGTTTCAGGTCCGATTTCTCCCCAAATTTCAGGGTGAATTCAGACCTGAAACAGACCAAAAGATGACCAAGGCACCTGTGCAAACATCGGAGATATGTGAACCAGCTCTATAGAGAGCCGGTCACATTCTCCTGCTATTGCGAATTGGATGCGGAGATTCCACATCCAATTTTCAGACCACAGAGAAGTTGACTTTTAAAGGGAAAGTTGAGATGCAAATATTTCTGAATCTACTGTTTTTTTGACAACCTCTGCATATGCATTGTCTTATTTGATATTTAGAATTGCCCAGGTTTGTAACAAGTTTGCCTACAAGTTGCTGTAGTCCTGTGAACCATAAGCACTGGCGGTCATTACATACAGTAGTTATTCAGCTCCTGAATATGAACAGGGTCCTTTTTGGTACAGCAGCATTTAGGAGCATTTAGAGTTTTCATTGCACTGATATCTAAAACAAATGTCATATGGTACCGATACTTATTGTATGAATTCAATGTTACTTATTGTAATCATTCAATGTTTTGCCGTCGCAGTAGCTAGCTATACCTGAAATCGAAATGCTTAATTTACCATAGCCATAATTCGCAACCAAATATTGCTTTGTAACAAAAGTTTCATGCATCAAAACAAATCTATATCATATATAATGTAAAAAAAAAACTGCGTGGCATGTAATATTTGCACAAAACTTTGCTTTGAACAGGTTAACCATACATTTGTTTTTCTTTTCTTTTAAAAACTGGCACGTTGATTTTTAGCACAAAAACATTTACCTTGTGTACTAAACATTCTACACATCCAACAATCATGTACTACACCTGAAAAATGTATTGATCATAAAATAAGTCTCTAAGCTAACCCTAAACTTAGGGGAGGGTTGGGGTGGGGGGGTCATTTTCTCCTTAAGCCAGTACAAGTAATTCATTTTGGGCTGGTGACCATATGAGGGAGGTACTGTACCATTCAAATCTTAACAGTAATAGCTGACAGGCATTATATATCTATAAAGGGAGTCAGTGCTGAATGAATGCCAAACTGTGATATGAGTTTTTTCATCTGGTAAAGAGCTCTAAATGATAAGAATTATTTGTGCTGATTACATGTTATTATTTCCAATGTTTTATTTAGGTGAGTTCCTATAATTTTCTCAGTCATCTTGTTCAGCACAGAGTACTTATTCATTATATCCATTGCATTGTGTTATAGTAACACATATTCTTTAGGACAATACCTACCTTTCACCATGATCACCAATCACTTCTGTACTACTCTGACACTCTATTTGTGGTGCACTTTTAGCCTACAGGAAAATGTTCCTACCATAAATAGACAGTTGGTTGTGTTTGTCTCCAAAGTGAAAAGTTTTCAGTTATCTGCCTAACAGACAGTTCTAATCCTCCCCTATTCTATATAAATTCAAATTGCAATAAATATTGTGGACATTGAAAAGGTAAATAAGCTGCATATTGTCCTACCTACCTGTCCTACAAGGTACACTATATTACCAAAGGTATTGAGACACCTGCCATTACACATACATGAACTTTAATGGCATCCCATTCTTAGTCCGTAGGGTTCAATATTGAGTTGGCAAACCCTTTGCAGCTATAACAGCTCAAACTCTTCTGGGAAGGCTGTCCACAAGGGTTAGTAGTGTGTCTATGGGAATGTTTGACCATTCTTTCAGAAGCGCATTTGTGAGGCCAGGCATTAATGTTGGACGAGAAGGCCTGGCTCGCAGTCTCCGCTCTAATTCATCCCATCTATCAGGTTGAGGTCAGGACTTTGTGCAGGCCAGTCAAGTTTTTCCAACCCAAACTTGCTAATCATGTTTTTATGGACCTTGCTTTGTGCACTGGTGCACAGTCCTGCTGGAACTGGAAGGGGCCATCTCTAAACTGTTCCCACAAAGTTGGGAGCATGAAATTGTCCAAAATGCCTTAAGAGTTCTCTTCACTGGAACTAAAGGGCCAAGCCCAACCCCTGAAAAACAAACCCACACCAAAATCCCCCCTTCACCAAATGATTTGGATTAGTGCACAAAGAAAGATCCATAAAGACATGGATGAGCAAGTTTGGGTCCTGACCTCAACCCGATAGAACACCTTTGGGATGAATTAAAGTGGAGACTGTGAGCCAGGCCTTCTGGACCAACATCAGTGCCTGACCTCACAAATGCACTTCTGGAAGAATGGTAAAACATTCACATAGACACACTCCTAAGCCTACCCAGAAGAGTTGAAGCTGCAAAGGGTAGGCAAACTCAATATTAAACCCTACGTACTAAGACTGGGATGCCATTAAAGTTTGTATATGTGTAAAGGCAGGCGTCCAAAACAATAAACAAAAAAAGACCAACAATTTTGAAAAAAAAACAATGGCCCAGATTCAGAGAGAATTGGATTCTCGTAGCGTATCAGAAATACACTACGCCGCCGTTTTTTACCTGGCTCTACGTGGAATCCAGGTAGATTTTGTCCAGTAAACGACGGCGGCGTAGTGTATTTCTCCCGTCGCAATCCATCTACGCGAGTAGGGGGCGTGAAGGATTTAAAATAGGCGCATTCCCGCGGCGATCGAACTGCGCATGCTCCGTTCGCAAATTTCCCGCCGTGCATTGCGCGAAATCACGTCGTTACGTCATTCGTTGTTTGAGTAGCGTCGTTTACGGACATTTCTATTCCCGAACGAGTTACGTAAAAAAATAAATAAATAAATTTAAATCGACGCGGGAACGACGGCCATACTTAACATGGGTTACGCACCGTTAGACCAGCAAAAAGCTGGTCTAACAGTACGTAAAAAAAACAGACGTAAGCGATTGCGAAGACCGCTCGTATCTTCGTGGATCGCCGTAAAAACACATTTGCATATCCCGACGCATCAAAACGATGCGAACTCCTCCCAGCGGCCGCAAATATATCGCAGCGTAGATCCGAAGGTTTACGAAGACATAAGCCTCTCGGATCGAAGCCCGAAGCCGCCATATCATGGTTTGAGGATTCAAACTAGTGATACAGCGCGCAAAATTTGAAATTACTCCTGTCTAACACCAGTTAGACAGGCGTAATTGCTTTATGAATCTGGGCCAATGTTTTTTACTTTCTGCTATAAAACACATATCCAATAAAAAAAAAAAAAAAAATTCTTAAAAATTGAGGTCAATATGTATTTCTGCTACATGTTTTTGGTAAAAAACAAAAAAACAATAAGTGTATATTGGTTTGTGCAAAAGTTATAGGCCCAGATTCACAAAGACTTACGCCGACGTATTTACTGATACGCCGTCGAAAGTCCAAATGTGCGCCGTTGTATCTATGCGCTGATTCTTTAAATCAGATACGCCTGAATACTCCGCTGTACCTGAATCTGGCCCAAAGTGTCTATAAACTATGGGATATATACTGGAATTTGTATTTATTTAACCACTTCCATACCAAACCTATTCTGGCACTTCTCTACTACATGTAAAAAATCATAATTTTTTTGCCAGAAAATTACTCAGAACCCCCAAACATTATATTTTAGCAGACGCCCTAAGGAATAAAATGGCGGTCGTTGCAACTTTTTATTTCGCACGGTATTTGCACAACAATTTTTCAAACATGTTTTTTTGGGTAAAAAAAAAACAGTTTCATGAATTAAATTACAAAACAGTAAATTTAGCCCAATTCTTTTGTATAATGTGAAAGATGATGTTACACCGAGTAAATAGATACCCAACATGTCACGCTTTAAAATTGTGCACACTCATGGAACGGCGCCAAACTTTGGTACTTAAAAATCTTCATAGGCGACGCTTTCATTTTTTTTACAGGTTACCAGTTTAGAGTTACAGAAAAGGTCTAGTGCTTGAAGGTCATAGAGATGACTGGTGACAATGCATTAAGAAAAAAAAAACCTTCTGCTTTTACAATTACTTTATTTTATTTTTTTACTAGTGTAGCACTACCCCCGAAGGAGCTGTCTAGAAATGATGGGACTGCACGCCACCCCACGGCTCCGGCAAAGTGCCCAGGGTGAACAATGAACTCAGCAGCAGCAAAGGAATGTCCGCAAATAGGAAGTCCCTCCACATGTGCCCTCCACTACCCAGCCGGGCAAAAACAGTCAACAGGTGATGGGATGGATAGACAAAGGTGGGAAGGAGAACAGCAGATTCAGGCCTTGGAAACATGTCCTGTCTCCGTCAAACAATTAGTTTTCTTTCACCACTCCAGCCTGAGTGGGTATAGCGTACCTGGAAAGGTCTCTCTCACAGACCTGGCAGCCAGAGTATCACTCGGAACTTAAGAAGGATGTCTCTGCCACAGACTCTTCTGGGTGACCGTCAGGGAAACGCCTCTGCCACAGGCCTTCTGTGATTTTAGAAATGGAGGAACTTCTCCCGTTTGAAGGGTTTGCCTGAATCTTCCTTCAATGTCGCCACGGTACCGACTGAGAGAGGAATCAATCCCTCAGTGTCCAGTACCTCGATCCCCGATGGTTCGTCTCAATACTGTTGGACCGCCAGCCTCATAATGGCGCTCCTCAACTGGACTCCCCACCGAACAGCTAAACTCGCTTGGGATCCTCAATGTGGGAACTTAGTCGATCACTGAGCCCCCATCCTGTTTGGATGCCCCAGGCCCGAACGGCCCAGGAACCAGGAACACCGTGTAGCACCCACGCCCCGGCCCGGTAGGTCATAACGCTCAGGGCGCAGTGATGTGGTCACCCTAAAGGAATACACCCTAAGAAATAAAATAATAATAATAATAATATAATACAATCGCATATACCCAATTCTACACCTATAGTTGATCCAGAGGAAGGCAAAAAAAAAACAGCAAAGCATGATCCAATTTGCTACAGCAGGGGAAAAAAATTCCTTCCTGATCCCCTGAGAGGCAATCAGATTTTCCCCGGATCAACTTTACCTATAAATGTCAGTACCCAGTTTAAAAATTATGTACATTTAGGAAAGAGTCCAGGCCTTTCTTAAAACACTTTACTGAGCTGGACAGAACCACCTCTGGAGGGAGTCTATTCCCCATTTTCACAGCTCTTACTGTGAAGAAACCTATCCGTATTTGGAGGTGAAATCTCTTTTCCTCTAGACTTAAAGAGTGCCCCCTTGTCCTATGTGTGATTTGTTTAACAGCATTCCAGTCCTTTTGATTTGGCATTGAAACCTTTCTGCATAAGATTCCAACTGTTGCTGCAATGTCTGGCCTTGTGGCAGTGCTAAGGTACAGCAATTTCCCTATTGCTTTCCTGTATTGACTATTGGTAGGTAATGGGTTATCTTGACAATTCATCTCCTTTAGGTAGTTGGTTTCCATGGGAGATTTCACTGGTTTGGCATCTTCTATTCCAAAAGTTTCAATTATTTCTTGTATTTTGTGTCTTTGATTCAGAAGAAAGCTGCCATCTTCCTCTCTCTCGATCTGGATGTCGAGGTAATTCTTTATGTTGCCGAGGTCTTTGGTGTCAAAGTGCTGATTTAGTTTTTCCAATATTTCTGCTTCATCCCTTTCTTGCTCAAAGCAAATCAAGATATCATCCACATAAATGAGCATATAGACCCATCTGTTTGCCAATCTATTTGTGTATAAGCAGGGGTCTGCTTTACTCCTTTAAAAGTTTTGATGTGTAAGCACTGCATTTATTTTTATATTCCACGCTCTAGCTGCTTGCTTTAGGCCATATATACTCCTGCGAAGTTTGCATACTAGGTCTGACCTTTGTTCATCTTTGAATCCTGGCGGCTGTTCCATGTAGAATTCAGCTTCATTGCCATGTAGAAACGCGGTTTTCACATCAAAATGTTTCACTTGCATTTTCCTGGTGACGGCTACTGTCAGCAAAGTCTGTATTGTAGTGTGCTTGACTACTGGTGCAAATGTCTCATCATAGTCCTCTCCGTATTTTAGAGAATAGCCTTTGGCGACTAGTCTTGCTTTGTATCGTTCAATTGTGCCATCTGCATTGTATTTCACTTTAAAAGTCCATTTACAGCCTATGACTTTCCTTCCGGGTGGTAGTTCTGTAAGTGTCCATGTTTTAGTGTCATGCATGGATTTTATCTCTTCCTCAGCAGCCTTTATCCATTTAGTTGCTTCTTGTTCTGAAAGTTGAGATATGTCTTCCCAGTTTACAGGTTTGTTGATACTGGCAGTACTTGCTTTGTATGAGAGACGTATAGGTGGTTTACCTTTGTTTTCTCTTGACCGTCTCGGTTTTGTGTCTGAGCGTTCTTGTATCTGCTCTTCAGTATTGGTTGAGTGTACACTCACTTCAACGGCTTGTTCGGAAGTTACAGAGATGGGCTGGTCAATATCAGTTTTCTCTTCTATTCTTGCTTCTACTGTTGTCATTACATTGTCTCTTAAATCTTCAACAAACGTTACGCTGTTGCTAATGGTAACCTTGGCTGTTTTGGGATTTAGGATTCTGTAACCCTTAACATTGTCACTGTATCCAACGAAGATACCTTCAAATGCTCTGTTTTGGAGTTTGGTGCGTTTTTCTTCAGGTACGTATGTAAATAAATGCTTTGGATCCAAAAACTCTTAGGTGTTTTACACTTGGCTTCTCATTGTGCCATAGTTCATATGGGGGTTTCTCCACTGTTCTGGAATGAAGTCTGTTCTACAAATATGTAGCTGTCATGGCTGCCTCACCCCAGTATTTTTGTGGTAGTCCAGAGTCTGTTAGCATACATCTGATCATTTCGGTCAGAGTTCTGTGCTTTCTTTCAGCTACTCCATTTTGTTCTGGTGTATACAGGACTGTCTTTTGATGTTCTAGTCCATGCCTTTTTAAGTACTCTTGTATCTTACCTCCTGTGAATTCTCCTCCATTATCGCTCCGAAGTATGAGAGGCTTCCTCTGAAACTTGTTACTTGTCTTTGTTATATAGTCCTGTAATTTGTAGAAAACTTCACTCTTGTGTTGCATCAGGTAGGTGACTGTATATCTTGAGTAGTCGTCTATGTACCTGTTGCCTCCAGGTTTTGGTGGGTTTAGGGGACCACACACGTCACTGTGAACTAAGTCAAGTGGTCTTGAGGCTCTCTTCTGGCTGACTTTGGGAAGTGTTGCTCTTGTAGCTTTGGATTTAATGCAACATTCACATTTAACAGTGACTGGACAAGGGGATACTGTTAGATCCATTGTCAGATTCCTCCTCTGTAGTTCCAGTATGCATTCTGGGTGTCTGTGACCTAGACGTCTGTGCCATATATGTATACAGTCATTGTGCTTGTGTTTACATAGTCTCACCTTTTCCTTCACTGTGTCAAGGTGATATAGATGATCATCCAGCTTGGCGCTTGCTATTGTCTGTTTGCCGTTTATAATGGAACACTTGTCACCTTGGAATTTCACAGTGAGTCCTCTGGCTGTTATGCCTTGTACACACGATCAGACCGGTCCGATGAAACTGACCTTAAGGCCAGTTTCATCGGACCAAATCGATCGTGTGTACGGCCCATCTGACCGTTGTTCATCGGACCAAAGTTTTAAAACTTGCTTTAAAATCGGTCCGATGGACGCCTGACCATTGGACCAAAACGATGGTTATTACGCAAAAGCATTGGACCAAAAACCTGCGCATGCTCAGAATCAAGTCGACGCATGCTTGGAAGCATTGAACTTCATTTTTCAGCACGTCGTTGTGTTCTACGTCACCGCGTTCTGACCCAATCGGATTTTGGACTGATGGTGTGTACGCACATCAGACCATCAGGCCACTTCAGCGGTGACCCAAAGAAAACGGTCCATTGGACCATTCTCATCGGACCGGTCTGATTGTGTGTACGTGGTCTTAGACGTTTCACAGATAAGAGTCCTTCTAGATTAGGAACATAAAGCACATCGATGCACCAGTCTTGACATTTATTGTTGCCTGTCACTTTAAATGTGGCATTCCAGTTGCCTTCCCTTTGGTAATTAATTGTGGTTTCGACCTTTTGTTTAGCATAAGAGGAACGTTGTCTCATTTCCTCTGCTTTCCATATAGTACAGTCTTTCTTTATGTGTCGCTGTTTGTGGCATCTGAAACACACTCTGGTTTCTTTCCTGTGTAACCTTGCGTCTATAGCTTTAAGAGCGGTACTGGTTTTGGATTATGTGGAGTCATGCATTAACAAATGCTACCGTCAGATCTGTCTCAGGTCGTGTCTCCAGTGCATTGATTAATGCAGTGTATGTATCGGGCAAACTGCATAACAACATGGCTGCAATGTGACTGTCTGTTATATTCTCCCGCTTGATCTGAGTTGCGATATCACTTCTAGCATTGTGTTTATATGCTCCTGCATGTCCTGTTCTCTGCCAAGTCTCATTTTGTAAAGTTTCCGCAGCATAAACAGCTTGTTGTTTAAACTTGATCTTTCATGCAGTCTTTTTAGTACATCCCACATGCATTTAGCTGTGTCCTCATTGCGTATATGAATGAGCTGATCATCTTCCACTAGTAAGCTTATTGTGGCACGTGCTTCTCTGTTTTTCTTGTCCCAGTCCTGATTATTATCCTGTGGCCTCTCTGTAGTGGTAACCTCCCACAAGTCATCTCTGGACAACAACATTTCCACTTTAAACTTCCATAGCTGATAATTGTCATTGTTTAGCTTGGCCACTGAAAGTTTAAGCTCTTAGTTTCCGGCCATTTTATCCCTCCTTTATATATAAACAGTCTTACTTGTCTATAGGAGATGTCACTGGAAAGCTTTCTTATGTTGATCTCTGCATCAGCCACACTGTCTTCCGTTCGAGGCTTTGTTCTGCTTAGGCCACACCTGATCATAAGACTTTATCCGGACACTGGGCCCATAACCTGTTGCAAAGTACGATTGATAGGTGCAGCGGAGTCAATTGAGATCAGACGTTGTGTAGTAACAGGAACTGGCTTCTTTATTGAAACATCATCACACACAGACAAAGATGTCTCTCTGCACATGGTAAGAAGGACACACACACAGACAACAAGGCAGGAAAAAGAAACCAACAAGTAGATTACTGTGGGCAGGAAAATACAACACATCATAGAGTATACATAGCATAGCATAACATTGAGCATTAGCGACATCTTGTGTCCTTTTTCTAAACTGCATTCCATACAATAGGCTAAGCTGAAGTTTTGTTGTATCTCCAACAAGAACACCAGGGCCCGGTGGCAAGACAACCTTTGCAATCCCGATAGTTCTCCTACTGCTTTGGACCCTTATATTTTCTTGGTGTGCTGGTGACATATATCTTTTTTGTTTTCTGCCACCCTGGGACCCAGTATAGTAGGAAGGGAGCTCACTGCAGAACATGTGAAAGGGCCCATTGTGGGATTGTAGTAAAGGGCCCCAGGATATATATATATATATATATATATATATATATATATATATATATATATATATATATATTTTGCATTTTATAGTTGGCCCCCCTACTTTTGTCCCTGGCCCCCCATGTGCACCCAAATATGAAAGCTGGAGACGCCACTGCTGCCACCTGCCAACCTGGGGTGAGATCAGCACCCCAGAAATGACATCATGGACCCACAGCACAGCCAAAGCTGAGACAGAGACCCAAATTTGAACAAATCAAACTGGTCAACGTTAGCTAACTCTCAGACCCCCTCTAAATTTCACATAGCACCGGTTATGAAAAGTAACCAGGCACTACATATGATTCTCAGCTTCCACAGCAGTCCCACAAATCGGACCAATGTAATTATGCAGTAAAACATAGAAGTTTAGCTTTAGGAAACACAAAAAAAATCTTATGTCTTGTTTGCCCCTCTGTATGGCCAAAGGATTGCTGTGAATAAAAAGCAGATAGCCTGATTTCCCCAACAGTACATTTTAGTATTTTTTTAAAATAAAATAATAACACACTACAAGGGTATGAGCTTATTATAAATGGCTCCATAATGTCTAAATATAGCCCGACTATATATCACAACTGTCAAATCACAATGTCCATTTCATAACCAGCTATTTGGGAATATGCCTCTTGCTCATCAGTATAGTACTAGGCATGTAATTTCCTAGATAATTACTTCTACAAGGTTTGATTGCAGATATACAATATACCCCAGACTAGTGCACAGGGTAGATGCAAATAAGCAGAGCAAGAGGCAAGCATGAGAGAAAAAAAAATCAGTGAAGTAGGCCTTTCGAAAAAGGGAGACCTGGATTTGATTATATGCATTATCTAATAACAGGGGCTCTGTGGTTATAGATCTTGTTTTATTCATGTTGATCAGTCTCTGTTCAAAGTTCATATCATCTAAATGTGGATATAGCACCATGGTTATGACTTTGATAACACAGCACTGTCACGGGTAGCATGTATCGAGCTCTGCTGGCATGACATGATGATATTTTTGCAGTAATATTAAGTAAAATATGTTAATGACAAGCACAATTATAGTTCTTTTTCTAGAGATTTGAAGGGTATATTAATAAAGGTCTGTGTTAAAATTACACACTGCAATATGTCACATCTAGGGTTGCCACTTTTTCTTCAAGCCAAACCCGAACACTTCAGCAAAAATTTTTTTTTTTAGCATGAACTATATGATTGTAGCAGACCTGGGACACCTTTGGGTGCTCCAAAGAGAATAGAAATGTGGTATGCATAGTGCCCCCCGACCCTCCTATCAGGGCCCTGTTCAGTGCCTCAAGCCTGTCTGAATATTGTGTCCGGGTTTCAGTTGGACTGAAACCCAGACACATGATTCAAAACCCGAACTGTCCTGGTGAATCCCGATCAGGTGGCAACCCTAAATATGTCTACTAATTTCACACTTTCTGGTGGTAAACTTTTAGATTGTCTTCCAGCAGATTTTCACCTCCAGGCATACCATACATTCCATGGATTCATAAAGACTGGCACAGACAGATTTTGTTAGTGTCCCTAATGCTTTCTAAAAGTGGAGCAGCATGTGACAAATGTATGTACCTGCACACCATGGATTCCCAGAATGGGTCCAATACAGTGATGATGCGTCCATAGTGGGCGCAGGAGCGTCACTCACTGCACGCACCCATCACTCAACAATAGATATATTCATGCATTGCATAAATATATCTATTGTCGCTGCTGTCACCCACTATTCAGGTGTCCAGGCCCTGTTGAGTGTCGGCCATCTGAATAACATCAGTGGCTGTGTTTTGGAAGTGCCTGATTAGAGCCAGACGCTTTAATAGGTTTTCAAATGGTTAAGCAGCGGGCATGCGGCGGTGTGTTCCCTCTTTAAACAATGCAGTGTTAGTGAATTTAGTCAATCGCTTCCCTAATACTGACCCGCCTCTCAGCCAATCAGGTGCACTGGATCTGGTTTCCGGTCACCTGATTGGCTGAAACGACATTGAGGATGGGAAAAGATATCGAGGGAGCGGAGGGTGGAGGAGGATGGCACTGACCCAAGGAAGGTAAGTGCCGGGCTGGGGCGAACCTGGCGGCATTTGGGGGACAAACTGGTGGCATTTGGGGACAAACTGGCTGCATTTGGGGACAAACTGGCTGGATTTAAGAGGAAACTGGAGGCATTTGAGAGTAAACTGGCTGCATTTTGGAAAAAACTGGCTGCATTTGAGAGGAAACTGGCGGCATTTGAGAGTAAACTGGTTGCATTTGGGGACAAACTGGCTTCATTTGGGGACAAACTGGCTGCATTTGGGGGGAAACTGGCTGCATTTGAGGGGGCAAACTGGTGGCGTTTGGGCACAGTGGCTGCGTTTAATGGATACAATTGATGTTTTTTTCAGTTTGTTTGCGCCCCCCCTTTCAGGACCCCTTTCTTAGGCATGTGAGGAAGGGGTCCTGCAAGGCTCCAAGAACATTGCTTCTGCTGTAATAACGCAATAGCTAAATAAAGCTTTGGACCCAGTCTGGAGATCCATGATGTGTGCTGGTGACATTTGGTCGCTGCGGCATCTGCCTACACAGACAGACATTTTTCCAGGAATGTGTGCGTTGGAAATTTTGCATTGCAAATTCATGTACCTGTCTAGAACTTTTTCTTGAATTTGGCCGATGATGCACAACTTTTACCACTTAAGACCCAGACCAAAATGCAGGTACAAAATGCAGGTAAAGGACCTTGCCCCTTTTTGCGATTCGGCACTGCGTCGCTTTAATTGACAATTGCGCGGTCGTGCGACGTGGCTCCCAAACAAAATTGGCGTCCTTTTTTCCCCACAAATAGAGCTTTCTTTTGGTGGTATTTGATCACCTCTGCGGTTTTTATTTTTTGCGCTATAAACAAAAATAGAGCGACAATTTTAAAAAAAATGCAATATTTTTTACTTTTTGCTATAATAAATATCCCCCAAAAATATATAAAAAAACATTTTTTTTTTCTCAGTTTAGGCCGATACGTATTCTTCTACCTATTTTTGGTACAAAAAATCGCAAGAAGCGTTTATCGGTTGGTTTTCGCAAAATTTATCAGGGATTTTTTTCGTGACTGCGGCAATATGGCGGACACTTTGGCCAATTTTGACACATTTTTGGGACAATTGTCATTTTCACAGCAAAAAATGCATTTAAATTTGCATTGTTTACTGTGGAAATGACAGTTGCAGTTTGGGAGTTAACCACAGGTGGCGCTGTAGGGGATGTGTGCCTATGTGTTGTGTTTACAACTGTAGGGGGGTGTGGCTGTAGGTGTGACGTCATCGATCGCGTCCCCCTATTACAGGGATGACGCGATCGATGCTACGGCCACAGAGAAGCACGGGGAAGCCGTGTGTACACACGGCTCTCCCCGTTCTTCCTCTCCAGGGACAGATCGCCGCACTGCAGCGGCGATCGGGTCCGCAAATCCCGCGGCCCACGGCTGGGTACTAAAATCAACGTATATATACGTTGATGTGCCCAGCCGTGCCATTCTGCCGACGTAAATGTGCAGTAGGCGGTCCTTAAGTGGTTAAGAATGCACGCCAGACACTTTTGCAAAATCTGTCTACGGCAGTTTCTCTCTCTTTACACCATATGAGAGTTGGTCTTAATTAGCTCCACTTTCATAAGATACTAACTGTTGTTTTATTTTGATTTTGGTGTATTCATTGCGCCACAATGTAAAAATTGTGCATGAATTTAGCACAAAAATGTAACAAGAGGGATTAACGCCAGAAAAGTGGTGCAGTAGCATTACTGAATTCCCCCTATTGAATGTCTTCTACTCAATTCTGTCATCACCCTGCTACACCAATATCCACCAAACATAATCAGATATAAACCAGTTTAAAGCGTTTTATTACTGAACGGATCGTAAATTGCTGTTGTTCTGGAGCTAGACCTTAGGATGCAAAATGAAGGAACTAATTCTGTAACTTCTTCACTTTGGTGTATGTAACATAATGGTGGATGTAAACTCGATTCATGAAATTTGACCTAGGCAAATATATCTGTAGTGTTTTCTTATCTCTCTCCAAAGCACCAAGTCCCATGTGTTTGTGCTGTTTCGTTGCTCTGTTATCAACATGATAACTTCTCTCAAGTTCTCCAAGACTGGAGATAAAAGCAGCCTGAGATTTGTGTTGTTAAAGGTTGCTATAAATAGATTAGCAGAGAGCTTGACTTGTCACAAGACAGCTCTGAAAGCATTTTCGTTGTTCTACCAGTGTGGAGGGGGTGTGTGCCTTTCCTCCAATCAGTCCCTGAGTGTAATCCAAGCCTTCTCTCAGAGTGCAGAATGAGGAAGTCAGAACTCTAACAAGATGTAAGAATTCTAAATAATATAGCAAGATGAAGACAGCAGATATACAAGTAACACTTATGTAGGGAGATTTGATCCATCCTTGTGTATCATCTGAGGCTGTTCACTTCACTGGGTATATATATTTGCAAAACTAGCTTCTCGCATCTATTTTTGCACAATTAATTATTTAAAAAGACAAAAGGAGTTGTTTGCATTACCATCACCTATAAAATCTTGTCCCTGCTCTATGTCACTTTTGGTTTATATGGAGGTCTTTCCATAGAGACTTCTGTATGTAAGGCCGGGTACACACGATCGAATATATCTGCTGAAACTGGTCCGCAGACCAGTTTCAGCGGACAGATTCGATCGTGTGTACAGGCTAGCAGACAGGTTTCCAGCAGACAAAAGTTTTAAGGCATGCGGACCGAAATCTCCCGCATGCGTCGAATGGATTCGACGCATGCGTGGACGTATTTTACGTCCTAATTTGGTGAGGTGGTGGCGTCAACGTCACCGCCACATCACCGCGCTGTCTGTCCGCGGGGATTTTGGTTTGATCGTGTGTACACAGATCAAACCAAAACATCCCAGGAGACATGTCCGATGAAAACGGTCTGTCGGACCGTTTTCACCGGATATGCCTCCTCGTGTGTACGCGGCCTAAGCCTTAATCTGCAATTACTGCCAGCCCTGGTCCTTTAGCTGGCTCAGAGAAAAATCGTTTAATTCTGAAAAATATATGAAAAACTTGAATATAAAGTGAAAGTTAATCTAATTTGTATAACTGAACAAATTTTCTAAGCAGGCAAGGCTAGATAAAGTATCCGTAAATGTGAACAGTACAGTAACAAATAGAACTAAATTTACATTGGTCCAACTGCCAGAAATTGCTGCAGGTTTATTTTGTTTGGCTGTTGTGTGTTTGCTGCTTAGATCTGCTTTTTGAACCATGTTGTTAAATATGTACCCATTAGTAAAGAATAAAGAACAAGAATCTACATTTTCTATGGTCCTTGTGCTCTACAAACCAGGTTGTTATCTTCAATAACTTCATTTAGAAATCAAGTATGGGTGATTATAGACAATCTGTCATGCGTCAAATGGCAGACATAGATTGATGAAGACTTATGTTCAGTAATGAGGTATTCATCCCTCCTTAACAT
This sequence comes from Rana kukunoris, assembly GCA_029574335.1. Classification (NCBI taxonomy): domain Eukaryota; kingdom Metazoa; phylum Chordata; class Amphibia; order Anura; family Ranidae; genus Rana; species Rana kukunoris. The sequence goes on from JAJQKJ010000356.1 coordinate 54,677, forward strand.
TGATCAGTGTTGCTCTGCTGGCATATTGCTACTTTTTTAGTATACCCCTTTGCCCCATGCTCCCTAAGGACTTGCATGGCACCTGCAAGCTATTCGTAGGCACTCCCAAATTGTTTCTAGTGATACATTAGCTTACAATCAGGGCCGGCTTTAGGTGTTCAGGCGCCCTGTGCGAGCTAATCCTGTGGAGGCCCCCCCCCCCCCAGACCGCTAGACAGTGACCGCTACATTATACACACTGACCGCTACACAATACACTACTCACAGACCACTACACAATACACACTGACCGCTACAAAAAAGACCCCCATTAGACTGCCTTACCGAGAGCCGCTTTGAGCCAGGAAGTGTGGGAGCCGGAGTTTGGGGGTGGAGCTCCTCTGCTGTAGTGTCGTTTTCCTTCCTTTCATTGTGTGGAGAAGTGTGTAGGCAAGACACAGGATTCAGGACACATCCAAACTGGTACAATCACTCACAGGGCTGCTGTTAGCAATTATTGGGGCCCCATACAGCCACCCCCTGAGGATAGAAAGAGGTGGGGGGGGGAGGTGATAAGGGTGAGAGAGAGAGAGGGGAAGGAAGAGAGAGATTAGAAAGAGTTGGAGAGAGGAGGAGGTGAGGGGGGGTGAGAGGGGGGATAGAGAGAGGGAGGTGAGAGGGGGGAGAGAGAGAGGGGGTTGAGTTGGTGAGGATGAGAGAGAGAGGGGGGATTAAAGAGTGGTGGGAGAGAGGAGGAGGTGAGGGGGGGAGAAAGAGGGGGTTGGGTGAGTTGGTGAGGGGTGAGGATGAGAGAGAAGGGGGATTAGAGAAAGAGTGGTGGGTGGGAGAGAGGAGACCTTAGGATGCTTACAATGTTATAAGCCATGTACAGTAGGTTTTTGATGATGGGACTTTCCGTGCTGAAAATAAATGCCCCTCACACTCCATTAATGATTTCTGCTTTTTTTCTTCTTAAATCAGGAAAACGTTTATTAAGAACAACATAATGTCATCCGGAGCATACATTTACATTGGAAACACGACTAGAGACAGCTTGTATACATCTCAGTGAGCAAAAACAGTACAAAGATGTCAGTATACGACATAAAATCAATCGGGCATATCCATAAAAATACAGTGTTGTACCACACCAATTAATTCCAACTCAATAAATCTCTTATGCTGCATACACACGATCACTTTTTGTGATAAAATAAAACAATGTTTTAAAAAACGTCATTTAAAATGATCGTGTGTGGGCAAAACTTTGTTTTCTGTCTTAAAAAAAACGCCAAAAAAAAATTCGAACAAGCTTGAATTTTTTATGTCGTTTTTCTGAATGTCGTTTTTTGTGTCATAAAAAATGATCGTGTGTGGGCAAAACGACGTTTAAAACAAAGTTTTTAAACCCGTGCATGCTCAGAAGCAAGTTATTGAGACGGGAGCTTCAATGGAACAGAGTGCCGTCGAAAGTGTCTTACGTAACCGCGCTTTGCAAGAGCATTTTCAGAAAACGATGGTGTGTAGGCAAAGTCGTTTTTTAAAATGAAGTTTGAAAAACGTCGTTTTTTTTTAATGAGAAAAAACTACGTTTTTCACAAGACAAAAAACGACCGTGTGTACGCGGCATTAGAAATTCAAATCCAGAAAGTTAGACAAATAAAAGGGTTTGGCCATTACAAGATCAATAGGGGATAACCCTGGTGTGGCTAGCCAGTTGTCCCACACTTTATAAAACTTTGTGGTGCACCCTCGATGTTGAAAGATGAGCTTTTCTAAATGTTCCAATTTCCAGTGGTGCAATATAGGATTTCTGGCTTGGAAAAATATCCTGCAGTGGATGCCTTAAAGTGATCTGTTAATTGGGGACTATTAAGTATGCCTAGTAAGCATATTTTGTGGTCTAAGGGAAGGTCTACTTCATATTTACGGTCTATATCATATTTACAGTAACCAGAAGAGTGGTCCAATACCTAGAGCATATGTTTAAAGCTACCCCGAACTCTCTTGCATTCACAGCCAGTAGGAGAATCAAGTAGTCCGTAAAATAATATATAATTGTGAAAGCTTCTGGGGTGCATTTTGGGAGACAGGTACCAGTCCCAGTAGGGGCCCTGCATAGCCACTGTATGTTTAAGTTATAAGTAATATAAATATATAGAGTTTGGTAACTGAAACCTAGCCTTCAGCTCTTGGAAAGGGGGGGGGGATAGAGTGCCTGCCTTTAAAATGTGGTGTAAATGAATAAGGTCTCTTACTTGCCATCTAGTGGTATTTTGGAGCTTAGCCACTTCAGGGATGGCTTCTTCATGCAAGATAGGGACATAACCAGTATAACCCTGCTTTAACATATTTCTAATGGACCCTAACACTTATCCATATCTTACACACTAATTTGATTCCCTAAAGAGCATGCACACCCTAAAAATTATCTTCTCTTATTTGGTCTGTTAAATATACCATTAAAAGCCATTTGTTAAAGCTGTTCAAGTTAAAAAAAAATGTTTTGATTTTGACAACATTTTTGTTAACTGTGCTCTCTGTATTGCATTGTTACCAGCTGTCTCTGAGGACTACAGAGGTTTTCCATAGCCATGTCCTAGAGTGACGATGTTGTTTCTCGATAGATATAATGTGCTGAATGAGTATGGCCATCCTAAGAAAAAATGTTGCTGGCAGGATCAGCAGGTGAAAATAAAGGAATAAAATACTGGAAAAAAGAAATGAAGCTACCACAGCTGCAATAGATTACATTATTGTTTTTGGGGTTAAAAGTTAGACTCTCTGGGAAATCTTTACAGTGGGAATACAAGCAACAAAACACATTTTTTGTAAGTTGGGAAAAGTTTGAAACCAGTATTTCGTGGTCATGGGGACAGGAAATGTGATGAACTCTCCCCAGCTGGGTCACAGAAAACAATAAAAATGTGACTCTGGGGCATGGCTTGGCAGTGGATGTAGCCAGAAGTCTGGCTGCTCCGCCGATACTCTATGCTGTTGTGTTCTGTGTCCTGAGGGCACAATTCCTGGGCGCTGTCTAGCGAATCCCTTCATGCAGGGCAACTGCTGGGATTCTGGGCTACACTCCGGTACAATTTTTATAGAATAAAGGCATGTCTAAACACAGCTCCATCGCCTGCTTGGCCACGGACCATGTGGTGGCTTTCCTCTCCGGCAGGTAAAGTACAGAGAGGTGGCCCAAAAGTCCTTTGCTAAGCCCACGGCTTTGAAGCTTCCCTCACCACCTGATCAACAGGAGGATCATAGTGGCAATCAATCTGAAGCCAATGACACTGTTTTGCTGGGGTATCCTGCCCCCTGTCTGCTGGAATAGGACACAGTGAGTACCCCCACGCACATCTATGCTGTGCAGTCTGCTCCGATATCAGATCCTGACAGGCCGGAGCCTACTTTGAGGTATTTTCTGGCAGCAGTTACCTCCTGTAACTCTTCTAGAACAAGGAGATTTCAGTTTTGACCCCCTTAATTTACAATGTCAGGGGGTCAAAACGGAAATCTCCTTCTTCTATCAGCATATGCAGAAGCTGCAGGACTGCACAGCAGAATTAGAGAGGCGCCTCAGTACACTGGAGAATGAATAGGTATCATTACAACATGATGTGCACTATAATCACTCCCTTGCTGATAAACATGCAGCTTGCCTTGATGTCACAGAGGCTGTGCAGAAATAATGCTTGGGCCATAGGCAACCCTGAAAAAAATGAGGGGGAAAAGCCAGTGGCCTTCATTGAGCAATGGCTACTCACTGTCTTTGGAAAGGACCTCTTTTTCTCCTATGTCCTCGGTGGACAGAGCACACAGGGTCCCTCCAAGACCACTACTTCCCTTGCACATTCTTATTTAAAATGCTCAATTACAATGATCGAAATGCCATCCTCTCCAAAGCTAGAAATTTGGGCAACACACTTGTGATTGACAACTCAAAGGTCTCACTGTTTCTGCCGAGGTTAAAAAACAAAGAGCCCAGCTCACAGAGATAAAGAAGCACCTCCGAGCTTTAGATTTACAATATGCAATGCTCTACCCTGCTCACCTCCATGTAGTGGCCAAAGGTGAGGCACACATTTTTGCAAAGCCTGCTTTGGTCTCGCAATGGCTGGATAGGGAGGAACATGCTCTCTGGGAGGAAGCAGCAAAATGCCGACAAGTCACCTGATGTTTTTCAGACGTGTTGATCACCTACCTTCGATATGTTTCCACCCACAGTTCTCCTAGTGCCTGGTAAAATATCTCAACTTCTGTTACTGACTTCTACACAGTTCAACAATAAGGTTGACTCTACCGTGCAGGCCAGTTGTTTTGGTCCCCCACGTTGATGGCCCCAAGTGGACGACTCATTGTTCAACTGTTGTGTTGGCAGACCCTGTTAGTCTGTCAATTTTTTCAATATTCTGTACAGGAGCAAGCTGGGGTGTCATGGATATGCAGTAATATCTGGCAGCTTACCTTCCTCTCCATGTGTTCACCTTAGAGGCCAGACACTCTCACCTGGCTGCTTTTATCTTCTCTCCACCCCAGGCCATATCAGGAACTCTATATTAACCAGTGCACTGCAGGTCTTGGCTTGTCCCCGAATATTCCTGTTTGCTTGTGACCCTGACCTTTTGGCCTGTCCTTTGTTAATCCTAGTCTGCTTGTCGCCCTGACCTTGCCTTACCCCTCACTATCTCTTGTATCCTGAGTGGCTGTTTTTCCTCTCTCCTCTATGCCCTACGTAGCCTGAGCCGGGGGACTCAGGGGCCGTGACCTGGATTCAGTTGCAGCTAAGGCTATCCTCACCACTAAAGGCTCTGGTGAATACCTGCTGAATCTTAGACTCCGTGCCCTGGGGAATCTTGGGCTCAAGCTTCCTCTGGGATCCCTGTTATGCTCCAGTAGACCTGCCCTGCATATCCACTCTGTGTTCCATCCGCAGCAGTCTGCCAAAGGGTTCACTACCTTGTGGTGCACAGTGCACTCCTGACTCCAACCGGTTGCATCTGTCACCTGGTCAGATGCAACAGGAAAACACAGAAAGAGAAAGCTTGGAAGAGTAACTGATAAGAGTGCAGCACAGGCTAAGTGAAAATAAGTTTATCGGCTCACAAGTTTTCTGGTAGGATCAACACATGTACTTACTGAACAGATGTAATTAAAATCTTTCAAGTGGTATTTCAAAATACTATAACGCGGAGTGCAGTGTCGGCTTCCTGGCGGGAACAACTCATTTAGGTGAATGGGGCTATGCCGTATGCACGTAGTTGCTGTGTGGTGGTGTGGCTTCTTATGTGTTAAAACAGGCAGTGGGGAGGGGACACACTGCTTGTCAAATGCCCTTTGAAATGTGATCAACAGCGGATTGCCATTAAGATGGCTAATGTAAATTAGCTCTAAAAGGGAGCAAATAAATTAAGTTCATTGTTAGGGTTTGTTTACCCTTTAAGATAAAGGACAGAGCCGGCCCACCATGGGACCCAGTGGTACCATGGGTCCCAAGCGTCACTTTCAGGGGAGCGGCAAACTGCCGCCCATGAGCAGTTGCAGAACTACCACCACTTCTGTGGGTGGGTGACAGAGCGCTCCACGGGCGGGAAGAGCGAGTGGGCAGCTGGTCCTCAGGAGCGGACGGCTCGGGTGACAGAGCGCTCCACGGGCAAGAAGAGCGCGCGGCTCAGCCATCGGGCAGCTAAAAGAGCGGCCGGCTCCGCTGTGGCTGACGGGTGTCCAGTGAGAGAGTGTGCTGGGCAGCTGTTTAGCTTGGTGAGTGCTGGCCAATTAACATGCAGGCGAGCTGGGGGGGGGGGAGCAGAGAGATGACATCATCTCTCACCGCCCGCCCTGCATCTCTGCCGTTTCTTCCCTCAATGTGTGTAGCCAGTGTGTGTGGAGGTAAAATCATCTTGCCATACCTCGTGTAGCACCTCTATGCTAAATCTGCTGGATTACTGCAGTTTAGCATGGAAGTGCTGCCTGTTAGCTGACAATTGGGCTTAATGATTGTCACTGTCTCCAGGTTTTCACTGCCCCCTGGTGTATACCCTCCTGACCCTTCCTAGTACCCCCTGACCCCCCCCCCATGTATACCCTCCTGGTGTATACCCTCCTGACCCCCCCCGGTGTATACCCTCCTGACCCCTTCCTAGTACCTTCCTGTCCCCCTCCTTGGTGTATACCCTCCTGACCCCCTCCTTGGTGTATACCCTCCTGACCTCTCCCTGGTGTATACCCTCCTGACCCTCCCTGGTGTATTCCCTCCTGACCCTTCCTAGTAACCTTCTGACCCTTCCTAGCACCCACCTGACCCCTCCCTGGTGTATACCCTCCTGACCCTTCCTAGTACCCTCCTGACCCCTCCCTGGTGTATACCCTTCTAACCCCTCCCTGGTGTATACCCTTCTAACCCCTCCCTGGTGTATACCCTTCTGACCCCTTCCTGGTGTATACCCTTCTAACCCCTCCCTGGTGTATACCCTTCTGACCCCTCCCTGGTGTATACCCTTTGTAAGGGCTTACCTTGAGTGGAGTCCATTCTGCAGATTGTAAGCACACCCTTGCAGGTACACACAGCCCACAGTAATAAGGTAGACACTACCTGGGCTGTGAGTCCGTGCACGGTGGCTAGTCTTGTAGCTGAGCAGACGTGGTACACTGATGACAGCAGAGGGTCAGGTAAATACCGACAGAAAGTTCAGGGTTCGCAAACAGGAACCAAAGACAAGTCCGGGGCACAAGCCGTGGGTCAAGGGCTGGAGACGGCAGAGGAAGTCCGAAGGTACAGGCGGGGGTCAAAGGACAGGAGACAGCAGCATTCCAGGGTACATAAGCCAAAAGGTCAGAAGCCGGGGTCTTGTAGCTAGAGATAACCACAGGAACCTTTGGCACAGACAGGATGATCAGAGCACAATGAACTGACACCTCCCTCATAGTGAGGCAGGGCTTTATATCCTGGTTGATTAAGAAACCTGCCTCAGCTGGACCAGGATAGACAAGTGCAGATAGTAGGGAGATCAGGCAATCAGCATATAGTTCAGCACCAGGCTCAGACGGACAGCATGCAGAATCTAAACTGAGAAGTGGCTTAGAGGGAAAAGACCCAGAGTAGCAACGCAGAGGTCCTGGGTTCAATTCCACCCAGAGCCACTTGAGGCGTGACCATGCTGTCTGTTTGGCATGGTAGCGACCGTGACACCCTTCTGACCCCTCCCTGGTGTATACCCCTCTCACCCCTCCCTGGTGTGTTCCCTCCTGACCCTCCATGCCTCTGTCTGAACCCCCCCCATCACCTTAATCACCACTGCCTCTGACTGAACCCCACCACCGCCTCTGACTGAACCCCCCACCATCACCACAGCTGCATTGGATGGAACCCCCCAACCACCACCACTGTTGCATGTAAATCTAACTCCCTAATATATGTTTGCTTTAATTGTCATGATATAAAATAATGTATGTGGGGGCCTTTTAGTGGGCGTCATTTTTTTTGGGGGGTGCAGCATTTAATTCTTGGGCCCAGGCAGCACAATGTCTTGGGCCGGCCCTGATAAAGGATATTGTCTTAATTTTTCTATTCTGCAAAGAGATTAATGAGAACTAATATCTGCCATCTGTGAACCTTATCTCAATTACCTTTTAAATTAGAAGGAAGATAAGTGGTAGGGAAGAATAGAAGAGCAGTTTCTATAGTCCAGGTTGAAGTATCTGGGTGGGAATGTATTTTATAGTTTTATAAGATCAGTCCACAAATATAACTGATGTAAGAAGTCATTTAATACACTACCTTTATGGGGATATTCGTTTCTAAAAAGATCCTGAAGCTCTTAGCAAAAAACATTTATTTCAGAGTAAAATTGTATAGATGGACTTCATTCACCAAGCTCCTCCGCAGAGATGAAGCATCTCTATTCTTTATTGCAAATAGGCGATCACTCTTTCTTTGTTGCTACTAACGCTGCAATACTCTCACGACGATAAACATATATTTTAAAGGGTTGTACAGGCAAAACACCAAATCGCTATAAAGTGATTGCAAAGGGTTAACATTATGGCAGGAGATGTGTGTTTCGCTCATTAATGGTTGTTCTTATAATGTTGCTCTTTAGACCCGTCATTAACTGGGTTTGCATCCGGCCATTCTTGCTGCAAGCAGTGATTCACTTGAACAGTTGTGAAGAGGCTCCATTCTGTGGAGAATACTGAGTCACTGAGGCTGCATCAGTTAACCAATCAGGGACCAGATTACATAAAATATTTTCACTGTGTGTAGTACGGTCCACTAAAGGTAGAAGTGCTCGTTTTAAAAGCCTCTTGACTTAAAATCCTGGCATTGTACTGAAACCTGCTGTAAGATAAAATCATTTGTCAGAATTGGGTATTTAGCCTGCAAAAGCCTCTTTAACCACTTTAGCCCCGGACCATATTGCTATCCAATGACCAGAGCACTTTTTGTGATTCGGCACTGCGTCATTTTAACTGACAATTGCGCGGTCGTGCGACGTGGCTCCCAAACAAAATTGGCGTCCTTTTTTCCCACAAATAGAGCTTTCTTTTGGTGGTATTTGATCACCTCTGCGGTTTTTATTTTTTGCGCTATAAACAAAAATAGAGTGACAATTTTGAAAAAAATGCAATATTTTTTACTTTTTGCTATAATAAATATCCCCCAAAAATATATAAAAAAAAATGTTTTTTCCTCAGTTTAGGCCGATACGTATTCTTCTACATATTTTTCGTTAAAAAAAATCGCAATAAGCGTTCATTGATTGGTTTACGCAAAAGTTATAGCGTTTACAAAATGCCATTGGCAGTGAAGGGGTTAACACTAGGGGGCAGGGAAGGGGTTAAGTGTGTTCCTGGGTGTGTTCTAACTGTATGGGGGGGTGGCCTCACTAGGGGAAATCACTGATCTTCTGTTCATACATTGTATGAACAGACAATCAGCGTTTCCCCCCGCTGACAGGAACGAAAGCTATGTGTTTACACACATAGCTCCCGTTCCCTGCTCTGTAACGAGCAATCGCGTGTGGCCGGCGGCGATCGTACCCGCCGGGCACGCGCGCGGGACTTGGGGGCGAGCGGGGACGCGCGCGTGCCGTCTCTGGCGGCGCGCACGCGCCCCCTAGCGGCCGCTTTAAAGCAGACGTATAGCTATGGGTTCTCGCCCAGGCGTGCCACCGTCCCGTAGTAATATGATGGCGGGCGGTCGGCAAGAGGTTAATTTAGAAAAAATAAATAAAAAATATGGTCATTTTGTTTTCTTGTAGCATTTCCTGCATTAGTTACAGGATCAAGAAAAAATATGTGACCCCCTTGGAATTTACTGGTTTTCTGCAGTAATGTGCCATAAAATGCGATCTGATCCTCACCTAGGTCACAACATTGGACAAACACACTGTTCTTAAGCTGATAACACACAAACAATCTTAATTTCTGGTGTCTTTATTAAAAAGTCACAGTGCTGGAGGAAAAGTAAGTGAACCCATAGACCATGGGTCTTCAAACTATGGCCCTCCTGTTGCTCAGGAACTACAATTCCCATCATGCCTAGTCATGTCTGTGAATGTCAGAGTTTTACAATGTCTCATGGGATGTGTAGTTCCACAACAGTTGGAGGACCGTAGTTTGAGGCTCCCCGCCATAGACTAATTACTTCAGAAAAAGTTAATTGGAGTCAGTAGTTGACACTTCTGGAGTACAATTAATGAAATGAGTTTGGAGGTTTGGTAGAGCCACTTTGATTGATAAAAGACACTGAAAGCTTTTAAGATTACTGTTTATAAGAAGCAACAGCTGATGTGAAAAAGTATAGTGCCTTGCAAAAGTATTCATACCCATTGAAACCTTCCACATTTTGTCATGTTACAACCAAAAACATAAATGTATTTTATTAGGATTTTATGTGATAGACCAGGGGTGGGCAACCTCGGCCCTCCAGCTGTGATGAAACTACAAATCCCATCATGCCTCTGCTTTTAGAAGTCATGTCTGTGATTGTCAGGGTCCTGCAATGTCTCATGGGACTTGTAGTTCCACCACAGCTGGAGGGCCGAGGTTGCCCACCCCTGTGATAGACCAACACAAAGTGGCACATAATTGTGAAGTGGAAGAAAAATTATAAATGTTTTTCCAAATAAAAAAAATAAATAAAAATATGTGTAAGTGTGGCGTGCATTTGTATTCAGCCTCCCTGAGTCAATACTTTGTAGAACCACTTTTCTCTGTAATTACAGCTGCAAGCCTTTTTGGGGATGTCTCTACCAGCTTTGTCCATTCTACTTACCAAAATAGCTCAAGCTCTGTCAGATTAGATGGAGAGCATTTGTGAACAGCAATTTTCAAGTCTTGCCACAGATTCTCAATTGGATTTAAGTCTGGACCTTGACTGGGCAATTCTAACACCTGAATATTCTTTGATCTAAACCATTCCCTTGTAGCTGTATGTTTAGGGTTGTTGTCCTGCTGGAAGGTGAACCTCCGCCCCAGTCTCAAGTATTTTGCAGACTCTAACAGGTTTTCTTTTAAAATTGCCCTGTATTTGGCTCCATCCATCTTCCCATCAACACTGACCAGCTTCCCTGTCCCTGCTGAAGAAAAGTATCTCCACAACATGATGCTCCCACCACCATGTTTCATGATGGGGATGGTGTGTTCAGGGTGATGTGCAGTGCTAGTTATCCACCGCACATAGCGTTTTGCTTTTAGGCCAAAAAGCTCAATTTTGATCTCATCTGAACAGAGCACTTTCTTCCACATGCTTGCTGTGTCCCCCACATGACTTCTCACAAACAGCAAACAAAACTTCTTATGACTTTTTTTTCAACAATGTCTTGCCAGTGCCACTCTGCCATAAAGGTCAGATTTGTGGAGTGCATGACTAATAGTTGTCCTGTGGACAGATTCTCCCACCTGAGCTGTGGATCTCTGCATCTCCTCCAGTTACTATGGGCCTCTTAGCTGCTTCTCTGATTAATACACTCCTTGCCCAGCCTGTCAGTTTAGGTGGACAGCCATGTCTTGCTAGGTTTGTAGTTGTGCCATACTCTTTCCATTGTCAGATAATGGATTGAACAGTGCTTCGTGAGATGTTCAAAGCTTGGGATATTTGTTTATAACAAGGGTTGTCCCGATACTGATACTAGTATCGGTATCGGGACCGATACCGAGTATTTGCGCTAGTACTTAATTTTTGGATGGCAAATACCTTTTTTTTCCCCTTTTATCCACTTCCTGGTCCTAATCGCCTAGGCGATCAAGTCACAAGGCAATTCGCAAGGGTTCCTGGGATGAATCGCCTTTTACCGAAATCTTGCGGGTTTTTTTTCAACTGTGTGCAGGGAGAGAGAGAGAGACAGGAGCTTTCTGATGTCATCGGTGAAGTCGGGGTGGGCGGGACAGAGCAGCTATCGATCGCCAGCCAATTATTTGGCTTCTTAAGAAAGGGGGCAGAGCCGCATACACGTAGCGGCCCACCCTGACCCTATCCTATTGGCTGGCGATCGATAGCTGCTCTGTGCCGCCCACCCCGACATCGCCAATAATTATACTGAAAGCTTCTCTCTCCCTAGATTACAAGACACTGTCACTGTGTAGAGCAACATTGAGCCGTGCTGGAAGGGGAGAGAGAGTGAGAGAGAGAGGAGCTATTAGAATATTCATTGGCGATGTTGGGGTGGGCGGGACACAGAGGAACGCCAGCCAATAGGATGGGGTCAGGGTGGAGCCGCATACATAAATAATTGGCTTGTGTTAAATAGCCGCTTTGTCCCGCCCACCCCGACATTGCAAATGAATATTCTGAAAGCTCCTCTCTCTCTCTCTCTCCCTAGATTAAAACCAATATAAGGATTGTGTCACTCTATTTCGGTCCACACCCACTATTAATGCCAGTGCATTTCCTGCCGAATGTGACTTCTCTTTCCTTTCCTCCCTGTGTTGTGATTGACAGGTTGCTATAGCATGGGGGCGGGAACTTCCGCAGACTTGAGATTGCCATAGCAGCCTGTCAGAAAAAAGGACGGCCTCCCTGAGGCATTACTGAGCATGTGCGAGATTTGCTGGTGCATGATGGGTAGATAGCTGCAAAGAAATCCAGGAAATGACAGATGCCCACAACTAGAATGGAAACTGCCTGCTTCTCGAGATCAGTAAGTAAATAACTATTTTTAAAGAAAGTAAAAACGCTAAAAGTATGACATGTTAGAAATATTAACTTTCAGGTTTTGACAGTTACAGAGCAGTGTTTAAAAAAAAATGTTTGGGGGACTGGAACTCCCCTTTAAGTATAACTGCAACAAAAAAAATAGCATAGGGAAGGGTTAACACCCGGTAACATTTGTTTTGCTGTCTGTGCACCTGTTCAGAAGATTTCACCTCACATTCTGTCCCAATGACAATTAGATTTTGAAAATTTTGGGCTGTTGTTTAACCGCTTCCCGACCAGCCACCGTCATTATACTGCGGCAGGTCTGCATGTTCCTGCGAACCGTCGTAGCTGTACGTTCGGCAGTTGCGATGACTGCTGCCCACACACAATCGTGGACACGAGAGCCAGAACAGGGATGTCTGTTCTGTGAGGAGAGGAGAGACAGATTGTGTGTCCCTACTAGCTAGGAACAACGATCTGTCATCTCCTCTAGTCAGCCCCATCCCCCCTACAGTTAGAACACACACGAGGGAACACAGTTAACCCCTTGATCGCCCCCTAGTGTTAAGCCCTTTCCTGCCAGTGACATTTACACAGTAATCAGTACATTTTTAGCACTGATGGCTGTGTAATTAACAGTGGTCTTAAAAATGTGTCAAAAGTGTCCGATCTGTCTGCCATAATGTCACAGTTCCGATACAAATCGCTGATCACCGCCATTACTAGTAAAAAAATTAAATAATAAAAATGCAATAAGTCTTTCCCCTATTTTGTAGACGCTATGGCCCGGAATTCACAGACATCGGCGCACATTTATGCCGCCGTAGCATATCTCTTTTACGCTACGTCGGCGCAGCGCTGGGAGGCATGCACTGAATTCAGCAAGCTATTGCTCCCAACTCTGCGCCGGCGTAGCGTATATTTCGTAGGCGTAAGCCGGCGTAAGTGGAAGTAGGTGGAAGTGGGCGTGATCCATGCTAATGAAGCGTGACCCCATGCAAATGATGGGCCGGGCGCCAGACAAGTACTTAAAATGAACTGCGCATGCGCCGAGATGTGGACGTATCCCCGTGCGCATGCGCACAACCACAGCGGAACAACTGCCTAAGATACACCGGATCACTGTGTACGCCGTGAACGTAACCTACGCCCAGTCAGACCCACGCCGGCCCATATTCACAGACGTCCAACGTACAATACGTAGGCTTGTGTTCCCTGGTCCATACCTTTGCATGGGTTGCGCCTCATCTATGGAGACGTAAAACGTACACAAACCGCGTAAATCATGCGCAGGGCGCAAGTACGTTCGTGAATCGGCGTATCTCCCTTATTTGCATATTTTAATAGAAAATTAATGGAAGCGCCACATGCGTCCAGCGTAAATATGCGCCCACTCTACATCGGCGTAGGCAAGTTACGTTGGTGGGATGAGGTCTGTTTTTAGGCGTATCTTAGTTTGTGGGTCCGGCGCACAGATATGACGGCGCATATTTGTACTTACGCGGCGTATCTGGAGATACGTCAGCGTAAGTGCTTTGTGAATCCGGGCCTATACATTTTGCGCAAACCAATCGCTTATTGCAATTTTTTTATCACCAAAAATATGTAGAAGAATACATATCAGCCTAAACTGATGAAAAAAAAGCTTTTTTTAAAAACAATTGGGATATTTATTATAGCAAAAAGTACAAAACATTGTGTTTTTTTTTTTTCAAAATTGTTGCTCAAAAATGAAAACAGAAGATCAAATACCATCAAAAGAAAGCTCTATTTGTGGGAAAAAAAGGACTCCAAAAGGACTCTAAATTGTCAGTTAAAGCAACGCATTGCCGTATCGCAAAAAATGGCCTGGTCATTGAGCAGCCAAATCTTTCGGGGGGAAAGTGGTTAAACAAGGATTGGAGACACCTTTTTCCTAAAACTCTTACAGAAGAGAATTTACCTTCCTAGGGGTAGATTTCCTCTCACTTCCTGTTTTCTCTCTTCACATAAGTAAGTATGAGTCATATATAAGTCGGATGGATGTTACTTGGGGACTGCCTGTAGTTCCCCTTTTAAATGGATACCGCATGGGTAAATATGCATGTATTTCAGACATTTACTGAATGGTTTTTTTCGCCTATACATACACTTTAAAATAGACCTGCCATGAAAGAAACATGGAGACCCCATTGCAGTAATAATTCATTATGCTGTGTCTTCCTTTAGAACTTTCTGAATTACAAACTCAAACAGACATAAAATACTAGAAAGTATTGAAGTCAATGCATCAGCATGACAAGCAAGCAACAAGCTTTCTCACAAAGAAAATCAGCAATGACAGCTTCTCTGTTTCTCATGACAGCTTTCTTCTACAGCTTCATACCTACAATTCATCCGTTTATATATGACCCAATTTGCACCTCATAATGGGTGCGTTTATCAATGCTATTACATTTTTATAATAGCATACATAATGATTCAGATTTGCTTTTATACTTGTAATTGTTAAAATAACTGTTACATTGTCAATTGTCATTATTTGTGACAAGGGTGACAGTGATGCACAGGTATGTTCAAGTCATTTATTTTCATAAAGAATTGAGCAGGCATATACTTTGCCTCTTAGATGTGATTGATGATACACTACATAGTTGTCATGCACGTTTATTGCTAGGATACCTCAGCAAGCCTGAAGGACAGTTCCGAATGGAGCATGTCACACAAAAGGGTGACCATGGCTAACAGGAGATGGCAAAATTCATAGTCCCTGCAAAGCGACTTTTGGCGTGAAGCCCCGAAGGGGGCGAAGTTCCACTCTGTCTGGAAAAAAGGAGATTTGGGAAGAAAGGGGAGAAGGAAAGGGAGCAGTATCCTTACATGTAGTGAGCATGTGGATACTGGATAGTATAGTGGGCAGGGCCGGCCTTTGCGGTGTGCGGGATGTGCGGTCGCACAGGGCGCCATGGCAACATGGGCGCCTGGCGATCGGCACAAATTCTCTAAAATTGCCTGTGTACTAAGTAGTGGGCGTGGGGCGTGCCGGCGCCCCGATTCCCCTTCCCCCCCCCGCGCGCGAACGAAGAGGACTTTGGGCGGCATGGCATGGTGACAGGCGCCTGGCTTTGCGGGGGTGCAAGCAGGAACCCGAGCGAGCCGTCGGCACACTCGGGACACGGCCGCAATCATCACCCTTCCCTGTGAAGCGCCGCAGGTCTGAGTCTCGGCTGCCTGTCTCACAGTCACAGGCAGCCGAGCAGTGAAGCCGCCTCCCCCTTGTCTGTACTGTACTGTACTGTGCTGTGCTGTGTGTGTGCAGCACGCGGCAAGCACATTAGCTGAGCCTGCTATACAGGTCTGAAGGGGGGTGGGGGGGTCGGCACTGTAGAGGGGGTTCTGTGTTGTGGGAGGGTTCTGTATTGTAGGAGGGGGGTTCTGTATTGTAGGAGGGGGGTTCTGTATTGTGGGGGGGGGCAGCAAGGTGGGGGGGTTCGGTATTGTAGGAGGGGGTTCGGTACTGTAGGGGGGGTTCTGTATTGTAGGAGGGGGGGTTCTGTATTGTAGGGGGGTTCTGTATTGTAGGAGGGGGGGTTTTGTATTGTAGGGGGGGTCTGTATTGTAAGAGGGGGGATTGTGTATTGTAAGAGGGGGGATAGTGTATTGTAGGGAGGTCTGTATTGTAGGGAGGAGGGTTCTGTATTGTAGAGAGGGGGGGTTCTGTATTGTAGGAGGGGGGGTTCTGTATTGTAGGAGGGGGGTTCTGTATTGTAGGAGGGGGGTTGGGTATTGTAGGGGGAGTTCTGTATTGTAGGGGGGGTTCTGTATTGTAGGAGGGGGGGCTGTGTTGAAGGAGGGGGGATTGTGTATTGTAGGGGGTCTATATTGTAGGGAGGGGGTTCTGTATTGTAGGGGGTCTGTATTGTAGGGGGGGGGTCTGTATTGTAGGGGGGGTCTGTATTGTAGGGAGAGGGGGGTTCAGTATTGTAGGGGGGGTTCAGTATTGTAGGGAGAGGGGTCTGTATTGTAGGGGGGTTCTGTATTGTAGGGGGGGTGGGGTTATTTATTGTAGGTGAGTTTGTATTGTAGGGGGGTCTGCTCTTTAGGAGTGAATCTGTATTGTAGAGGGGGTTCTGTATTATAAGAAGGGGTCTGTGTTGTAAGGGGGGTCTGCACTGTAGGGGGGTGTCTGTGTAACATACAGGTGTCTAGAGCTGTAGGGTGCTGTGTAATGTAAAGGGGTGCTGTGTAATGTAAAGGGGTGCTGTGTAATGTAAAGGGGCCCAGAGGTGCAGGGTGCTGTGTAATGTAAAGGCGTGCTGTGTAATGTAAAGGGGCCCAGAGGTGCAGGATGCTGTGTAATGTAAAGGGGCCCAGAGGTGCTGGGTGCTGTGTAATGTAAAGAGGTCCAGAGGTGCAGGGTGCTGTGTAATGTAAAGGGGTCCAGAGGTGCAGGGTGCTGTGTAATGTAAAGGGGTCCAGAGGTGCAGGGTGATGTGTAATGTAAAGGGGTCCAGAGGTGCAGAGTGCTGTGTAATGTAAAGGGGTCCAGAGGTGCAGGGTGTTGTGTAATGTAAAGGGGTCCAGGGTTGCAGGGTGCTGTGTAATGTAAAGGGGTCCAGAGGTGCAGGGTGTTGTGTAATGTAAAGGGGTCCAGGGTTGCAGGGTGCTGTGTAATGTAAAGAGGTCCAGAGGTGCAGGGTGCTGTGTAATGTAAAGGGGTCCAGAGGTGCAGGGTGCTGTGTAATGTAAAGGGGTCCAGAGGTGCAGGGTGATGTGTAATGTAAAGGGGTCCAGAGGTGCAGAGTGCTGTGTAATGTAAAGGGGTCCAGAGGTGCTGGGTGCTGTGTAATGTAAAGAGGTCCAGAGGTGCAGGGTGCTGTGTAATGTAAAGGGGTCCAGAGGTGCAGGGTGCTGTGTAATGTAAAGGGGTCCAGAGGTGCAGGGTGATGTGTAATGTAAAGGGGTCCAGAGGTGCAGAGTGCTGTGTAATGTAAAGGGGTCCAGAGGTGCAGGGTGTTGTGTAATGTAAAGGGGTCCAGGGTTGCAGGGTGCTGTGTAATGTAAAGGGGTCCAGAGGTGCAGGGTGTTGTGTAATGTAAAGGGGTCCAGGGTTGCAGGGTGCTGTGTAATGTAAAGAGGTCCAGAGGTGCAGGGTGCTGTGTAATGTAAAGGGGTCCAGAGGTGCAGGGTGCTGTGTAATGTAAAGGGGTCCAGAGGTGCAGGGTGATGTGTAATGTAAAGGGGTCCAGAGGTGCAGAGTGCTGTGTAATGTAAAGGGGTCCAGAGGTTCAGGGTGTTGTGTAATGTAAAGGGGTCCAGGGTTGCAGGGTGCTGTGTAATGTAAAGGGGTCCAGAGGTGCAGGGTGCTGTGTAATGTAAAGGGGCCCAGAGGTGCAGGGTGCTGTGTAATGTAAAGGCGTGCTGTGTAATGTAAAGGGGCCCAGAGGTGCAGGATGCTGTGTAATGTAAAGGGGCCCAGAGGTGCTGGGTGCTGTGTAATGTAAAGAGGTCCAGAGGTGCAGGGTGCTGTGTAATGTAAAGGGGTCCAGAGGTGCAGGGTGCTGTGTAATGTAAAGGGGTCCAGAGGTGCAGGGTGATGTGTAATGTAAAGGGGTCCAGAGGTGCAGAGTGCTGTGTAATGTAAAGGGGTCCAGAGGTGCAGGGTGTTGTGTAATGTAAAGGGGTCCAGAGGTGCAGGGTGCTGTGTAATGTAAAGGGGTCCAGAGGTGCAGAGTGCTGTGTAATGTAAAGGGGTCCAGAGGTGCAGAGTGCTGTGTAATGTAAAGGGGCCCAGAGGTGCAGGGTGTTGTGTAATGTAAAGGGGCCCAGAGGTGCAGGGTGTTGTGTAATGTAAAGGGGTCCAGGGTTGCAGGGTGCTGTGTAATGTAAAGGGGTCCAGAGGTGCAGGGTGTTGTGTAATGTAAAGGGGTCCAGGGTTGCAGGGTGCTGTGTAATGTAAAGAGGTCCAGAGGTGCAGGGTGCTGTGTAATGTAAAGGGGTCCAGAGGTGCAGGGTGCTGTGTAATGTAAAGGGGTCCAGAGGTGCAGGGTGATGTGTAATGTAAAGGGGTCCAGGGTTGCAGGGTGCTGTGTAATGTAAAGGGGTCCAGAGGTGCAGGGTGTTGTGTAATGTAAAGGGGTCCAGGGTTGCAGGGTGCTGTGTAATGTAAAGAGGTCCAGAGGTGCAGGGTGCTGTGTAATGTAAAGGGGTCCAGAGGTGCAGGGTGCTGTGTAATGTAAAGGGGTCCAGAGGTGCAGGGTGATGTGTAATGTAAAGGGGTCCAGAGGTGCAGAGTGCTGTGTAATGTAAAGGGGTCCAGAGGTGCTGGGTGCTGTGTAATGTAAAGAGGTCCAGAGTTGCAGGGTGCTGTGTAATGTAAAGGGGTCCAGAGGTGCAGGGTGCTGTGTAATGTAAAGGGGTCCAGAGGTGCAGGGTGATGTGTAATGTAAAGGGGTCCAGAGGTGCAGAGTGCTGTGTAATGTAAAGGGGTCCAGAGGTGCAGGGTGTTGTGTAATGTAAAGGGGTCCAGGGTTGCAGGGTGCTGTGTAATGTAAAGGGGTCCAGAGGTGCAGGGTGTTGTGTAATGTAAAGGGGTCCAGGGTTGCAGGGTGCTGTGTAATGTAAAGAGGTCCAGAGGTGCAGGGTGCTGTGTAATGTAAAGGGGTCCAGAGGTGCAGGGTGCTGTGTAATGTAAAGGGGTCCAGAGGTGCAGGGTGATGTGTAATGTAAAGGGGTCCAGAGGTGCAGAGTGCTGTGTAATGTAAAGGGGTCCAGAGGTGCAGGGTGTTGTGTAATGAAAGGGGTCCAGGGTTGCAGGATGCTGTGTAATGTAAAGGGGTGCAGAGGTGCAGGGTGCTGTGTAATGTAAAGGGGCCCAGAGGTGCAGGGTGCTGTGTAATGTAAAGGCGTGCTGTGTAATGTAAAGGGGCCCAGAGGTGCAGGATGCTGTGTAATGTAAAGGGGCCCAGAGGTGCTGGGTGCTGTGTAATGTAAAGAGGTCCAGAGGTGCAGGGTGCTGTGTAATGTAAAGGGGTCCAGAGGTGCAGGGTGCTGTGTAATGTAAAGGGGTCCAGAGGTGCAGGGTGATGTGTAATGTAAAGGGGTCCAGAGGTGCAGAGTGCTGTGTAATGTAAAGGGGTCCAGAGGTGCAGGGTGTTGTGTAATGTAAAGGGGTCCAGAGGTGCAGGGTGCTGTGTAATGTAAAGGGGTCCAGAGGTGCAGAGTGCTGTGTAATGTAAAGGGGTCCAGAGGTGCAGAGTGCTGTGTAATGTAAAGGGGCCCAGAGGTGCAGGGTGTTGTGTAATGTAAAGGGGTCCAGGGTTGCAGGGTGCTGTGTAATGTAAAGGGGTCCAGAGGTGCAGGGTGTTGTGTAATGTAAAGGGGTCCAGGGTTGCAGGGTGCTGTGTAATGTAAAGAGGTCCAGAGGTGCAGGGTGCTGTGTAATGTAAAGGGGTCCAGAGGTGCAGGGTGCTGTGTAATGTAAAGGGGTCCAGAGGTGCAGGGTGATGTGTAATGTAAAGGGGTCCAGAGGTGCAGAGTGCTGTGTAATGTAAAGGGGTCCAGAGGTGCAGGGTGTTGTGTAATGTAAAGGGGTCCAGGGTTGCAGGGTGCTGTGTAATGTAAAGGGGTCCAGAGGTGCAGGGTGCTGTGTAATGTAAAGGGGTCCAGAGTTGCAGGGTGCTGTGTAATGTAAAGGGGTCCAGGGTTGCAGGGTGCTGTGTAATGTAAAGGGGTCCAGAGGTGCAGGGTGCTGTGTAATGTAAAGGGGCCCAGAGGTGCAGGGTGCTGTGTAATGTAAAGGCGTGCTGTGTAATGTAAAGGGGCCCAGAGGTGCAGGATGCTGTGTAATGTAAAGGGGCCCAGAGGTGCTGGGTGCTGTGTAATGTAAAGAGGTCCAGAGGTGCAGGGTGCTGTGTAATGTAAAGGGGTCCAGAGGTGCAGGGTGCTGTGTAATGTAAAGGGGTCCAGAGGTGCAGGGTGATGTGTAATGTAAAGGGGTCCAGAGGTGCAGAGTGCTGTGTAATGTAAAGGGGTCCAGAGGTGCAGGGTGTTGTGTAATGTAAAGGGGTCCAGAGGTGCAGGGTGCTGTGTAATGTAAAGGGGTCCAGAGGTGCAGAGTGCTGTGTAATGTAAAGGGGTCCAGAGGTGCAGAGTGCTGTGTAATGTAAAGGGGCCCAGAGGTGTAGGGTGTTGTGTAATGTAAAGGGGCCCAGAGGTGCAGGGTGTTGTGTAATGTAAAGGGGTCCAGGGTTGCAGGGTGCTGTGTAATGTAAAGAGGTCCAGAGGTGCAGGGTGCTGTGTAATGTAAAGGGGTCCAGAGGTGCAGGGTGCTGTGTAATGTAAAGGGGTCCAGAGGTGCAGGGTGATGTGTAATGTAAAGGGGTCCAGAGGTGCAGAGTGCTGTGTAATGTAAAGGGGTCCAGAGGTGCAGGGTGTTGTGTAATGTAAAGGGGTCCAGGGTTGCAGGGTGCTGTGTAATGTAAAGTGGTCCAGAGGTGCAGGGTGCTGTGTAATGTAAAGGGGTCCAGAGTTGCAGGGTGCTGTGTAATGTAAAGGGGTCCAGGGTTGCAGGGTGCTGTGTAATGTAAAGGGGTCCAGAGGTGCAGGGTGCTGTGTAATGTAAAGGGGTCCAGAGGTGCAGGGTGTTGTGTAATGTAAAGGGGTCCAGGGTTGCAGGGTGCTATGTAATGTAAAGGGGTCCAGGGTTGCAGGGTGCTGTGTAATGTAAAGGGGTCCAGAGGTGCAGGGTGCTGTGTAATGTAAAGGGGTCCAGAGGTGCTGGGTGCTGTGTAATGTAAAGGGGTCCAGAGGTGCAGGGTGCTGTGTAATGTAAAGGGGTCCAGAGCTGTGAGGTGCTGTGTAATGTAAAGGGGTCCAGAGGTGCAGTTGTGGAGAGGGGTACATAGTAGTGACAGAGATATTGAAGGATGCAGGGGGCACAGTGGGGTGTTTTTACATTTTACTGTGGGGGGGCAGATATAGGATCCGCCCCGGGTGCCAAATGCTCTAGGTACGCCTGGCAGGCCACAGGTGGATTCTGCCGGAAAGACGGCGTGGGCGGCTGTCCTTGCTTTGCTATGAGGAGCTCATATGCCATGCGCACTGAGAAGACAAAAGAAGGGCAAGAATCTACAGACGCAGGCAGCAGATGTAAAAACTTTTTTCTGTAAGTGTACTGCTTAATGTTAGTTTTTGTATTTTTTATTATTTAAAGCGGATCTCCACCCTAAAGTGAAGAACCGCTGATCGGAACCCTCCCCCCCTCCGGTGTCACATTTGACACCTTTCAGGGGGGAGGGGGGTGCAGATACCTGTCTAAAGACAGGTATCCGCACCCACTTCCGG
Source organism: Rana kukunoris (assembly GCA_029574335.1). NCBI lineage: Eukaryota > Metazoa > Chordata > Amphibia > Anura > Ranidae > Rana > Rana kukunoris. The sequence goes on from JAJQKJ010000356.1 coordinate 76,119, forward strand.
CCCGCAGTCTCGGGCAAAAGACGGGCTTTTCCCGTTGCGTGCTGGGAACTCTCAGCTCCCAGCACACAGCGGGAGCCAATCGCGGGCGCAGCGCGACTCGCGCATGCGCCGTAGGGAACCGGGCAGTGAAGCCGCAGCGCTTCACTTCCTGGTTCCCTCGCCGTGGATGGAGGGGGGAGCAGCAGGGTGACGAGCGATCGCTCATCCTCTGCTGCGGACGCCGCTGGACTCCAGGACAGGTAAGTGTCCTAATATTAAAAGTCAGCAGCTGCAGTATTTGTTGCTGCTGGCTTTTAATATTTGCTTTTTGGTGAACCATCCGCTTTAAATAGGGTGTTTCTTAAAGGAACAGTAAATACAAAAGTTAAAAAATACTTTATTGTAATTATGTTTGATATTTGATTATAAATTTACAGGTAGTGTTGTTATAGCGTGTGATTTGCAGTATAGGTGGCGTTATTATAGCGTGTGAATGTATTTTTATCATAGCTTGTAATCAGTTTTTTGGGAACTTAACAGAATGTAAGGCTTTAAATGGAGCCAGTATTGGAGAAATGGGTGTGGACACTGAAAGGGTGTGGTTACTGAGGGGCATGGTTACCGAGGGGCGTGGCCACTAGGGGGCGCTGTAAAGCTTTCTCGCACAGGGCGCCTAAAGGCCTAAGGCCGGCCCTGATAGTGGGTGCCACGTCCTATTAAGTATGAGAGAAAAATTAACTAGGGGCAAGTTATTGGACTTTTCAGGCACTATATGTTGTAAAGGATGTAGTCGTACAGAGAAAATGTCTCTAAAAAATACATTTATTTAGACACAAGGGTGTAATTAAACATTAAAAATTAGACGTTCAATAGGAACAGTCTGGCAAACTAATTACACATTGCAGAGTAATACAGGAAAGTTGTATAGCCATAATAATTAAATTAGATAATACAGGAATTTTTTTAATTAAATTAAAGAAATCAATTAAAATAATCGATAAAAAATAATATTGATAGTATAAGTATCCTGTATAGACGGAGGAGGTGCAGACATGAAAGTCTGCAAGATGGATCTTGCGATGTGGAGACTCGACCGGTTTTGCGCGTCTTACAGCGCTTCTTCACGGAGTCTTTTGAATAGTTTGCTGCAAAACAAGGGAAACAATGGAAGCATATGGACAAAGAAAACAAAAAAATAATAACGGATAATTTATTGATTAAAAGATAATAAGCGTGTGGGCAGGCAAGTTACTTTCTAGGATAAAGAAGATTGTAGTAGAAAAAAGCAGCCAGAAGGAAAAAGCAGAAAAATCGGACCCGAGAAATATTGCGTGACAGCGTGTGACAGCGGCTCAAGGTAATACATTCATAAAGTATATAGAAGACAGGACTATATAATAGTATATATATATATATATATATATATATATATATATATATATATATATATATAGAGAGAGAGATATGAGGGTTTTAGTAATAAAAAAGGGGCGGGGAGGCAAAAGGGGGAGGGAGGTTTTAAGGGGGAGTTTTTGTTAAGCTGCCAGTATTGAATAAGGAGGGTACTTACAGAGTATTAAAACGTCTGTGTAGTCCAATGATGGGTGTAGAGCTTAAGAGAATACATTTCTTATAGTAAAGCTCAAATAGGGGTCCGGGCTGCTGGACGACTAAATAAATAACCCTTGAGGGTAAAGGATTTAAAACGTAGATGAAGTGTAATAGATTAATTAGTGTGGTAGTAATAAATAGATCGAGCATATGGTAAAAGGAGATGTGTTCGTCCCCTGTCCCTAAGGAGTGGAGCTCTGAGATCTTTCTTCCAGATGTAATGACCAGGAGGAAGGCCATTCTCAGTGTCAGATTCCATAATGTTATTTGTTCCACCGGAGCAAAGGGATGGGTCGAGAGGGCTTCGAGAACCAGGGATAAATCCCATTTAGGAAAAGATCGTCTAGCAGGTGGGCGAATCTTAAGAACACCTTTGAGGAAAGTGGTTTGCAAAGGGTCCTCTGCCCATCTTCTGTTTGTTGCGGCTGAGATTGCAGCCACCTGCACCTTGAGGGAACTCAAACTAAGCCCCAGCTCCAGTCCCGTCTGAAGGAATCCTAAGACATGGCTTGTAGAGGGAAGACTTGGATCAAAACTGTTATCAACGGCAAACGTCAGGAACTTGTCCCAGATCTTCTAATATATGGAATTTGTCGTAGGCTTCCTGGCCTTCAGGAGGGTTGAGATGACTCCCGGGGAACATCCTAAGGACTCAAACCTTCGCCTTTCAACTTCCAAACTCGAAGGTCCAACCTTTGAGGGTTCGGATGAAGAAGACTGCCCTGCAGCAGAAGTTGAGGGAAAGGAGGGATCTTGACTGGAGGATCCACACTGAGGCGCATGGCTAGTGGAAACCAAGGTCTCTTCGGCCAGTACGGGAGTACCGCCACTACCTGAACCGATTCCCTGAGGAGCCTCAGGAGGAACCTGAATATTAGCGACCGGGGAGGGAAGGCATATGCCATGGTGAACCTCCAGGGGCATGACAGGGCATCCACTGCTTCGGCTCGGGGATGTGGAAACCGGGAGAAGAACCTGTCCAGTTTTAAGTTCCTCGAGGAAGTGAACAGGTCTACCTGAGGGGGATCCCAAATGGTGGCGACCTGGCGGAATGCCTGAGGGTGGAGAGCCCACTCGTTGTTGTCCGAGAAGTTTCTGGACAGTGTGTCTGCTTCTGAGTTCAATCTGCCCGGCAGATACATTGCTCGGAGATCCAGGAGGTTCTCTTCTGCCCAGAGCATGAGTGGCTCCACCTCCTTGAGGAGTGATCTGCTGCGCGTGCCCCCTTGCTTCTGTATGTAGGCAACCGCTGTCCTGTTGTCTAGGCACAGAAGTATCCTCTGGCCCTTGATATGGGAGGCCAGGGAAGTCAGTGCCAGAAAGGCTGCCCTCATTTCTAAGACGTTGGAAACCACCCCCTGGGTGGAGCATGACCACCTTCCCTGAATTCTGTCCTCCCCGCAATGGGCTCCCCAGCCCTGTCCGCTTGCATCGGACATAATCGTGGTCCACTGAAGGGAGCCCAGGTGACGGGGCTTGGAGAGGTTCTCTGTGCACGTCCACCAATGAAGGCTCCTGTGCATCACTGCTGTCAATAGGATTGTCTGGGACAGTTATTGTTTCTTCCATTGCGCCAAGAAACCAGTCTGAAAATACCTCAGGTGCCAATGGGCCCACGGCACCATAGGTATGCATGAAGACATCGTGTCAATAAGGCTGAGGCATTGTAAGGCTGTTAAAAATGGGCTTCGGATGGCTTTGGCCATTCGCTGGATGAGAACCGCCATTTTCGATGGTAGTAAAGACACTGTCCCCCTCTGAGTGTCGAATGCTACCCAGGTAGATCAACAGCTGCGTTGGTGTAAGCTAGCTCTTGTCTGCATTGATCAGCCACCCTAGTTCTTTCAGTGTCTGCAGAAGAGTACCTCGATGACATACCAGCTGACCGAGACTGCCTGCTAGGAGTAGGATGTCGTCCAGATAGTGATAGATCCTCAAGCCCTTCTCCCGCAGGGGGGCCAGGGCAGATATAAGAATCTTGGTAAACACCCTGGGAGAGGTGCATAACCCGAAAGGCAGGGCTTGGAATTGTAGGTGAGTCTGTCCCACTGCAAATCTTAGGTACTTTTGAAACGTAGGCTGGATTGGAACGTGTAGATATGCGTCCTGCAGGTCCACTGACACCATCCAATCTGACGGCTGGACTGCCTGGATTATTGTCTGCAAGGATTCCATCCTGAAGCTTTCGGTGTGGATGTATTGATTGAGCCTCTTCAGATCTATCACAGGCCTCCATCCCCCTGTCCTCTTGGGGACTAGGAATAGGGTGGAGTAGAAACCTGTGAATCGCTCCGCCGAGGGGACTGGAATGGCTGCACCCTGAAGCTGGAGTGATACTAGGAAAGTCTTCAGGGCCTGAGCCTTCAGTGGAGATGATGGAATTTCTGTTGCCTTGAAGGAGCTTCGAGGTTGGGTCCGAGAAAAATTCCAAAAGTGCCCGCGTTGAATTGTGGACAAAACCCAGGAGTCCTGGCAATAGGTGGTCCAGATTGGGGCAAAATTTTTTAGCTTGGCTCCCACCGGGAGTGCCTGGGGAATTCTGGCGTTAAAAGGACTGCTTTGGCTCCTGAGGAGCCGGAAGGGCCTTCGGCCTCCTGTTCAAGAAGGAATGTTGAGTCCCCTTCCAGGGCCTCTTGTTGTCTCTGAATTGTCCCGACTGCTGAAAGCCCCTCGGATCCGAGCGGCGGAATCTAGAGGGACCACCTCTGAACCTCTGAACCTTCGTATTTTCCTATCTTGTGGAAGCATACCCGACCTGCCTCCTGACAGCCTGGAGATTGCCGTATGCATTTTGTCTCCGAAAAGAGCCTTCCCATCAAATGGGAGCTCTTTTGGCCATTACTGAGTGTAGCATGGATCTAGCCGAACATCTGATAGTGTCGATGGCTGCAACGCCCACAAAGTCTGCCGACAGCCGAAGTTCTTCCAGGGCTTTAATTATGTCATCCGTGGGGACATCCTGACGTAAGGCAGTTTCAATGTTATCCGTCCAGGACCTTATAGCATTTGAGACAGACGTGAGGGCAATGGCTGGCTTACATGCTGCACCTGCCGCTAAACAAAAAGAAACAAGGATGCGCCCAATCTAAGTGCAGTAATGTATTTAATCGATAAAATAAGGTACAAAAGGAGAACGGCCAAATGGCTACTCACACATTAAAAGTGGATAATAGGCATATATGAGACCGTGGATGTAGTCATCGTCCGGTGTATGAGGGGTGTCCGCACATGGTGGTGAGGTGCTGTAGATGGAAGACAGCAAGTGGGACAGCCTGGAGGAGCTTGTAGGGAGCGCCGTGTACGGCGGCGTGCATCTCACGATGGAACGCAAGCACAGGTCGGTCTCACCGGAAGTGACGTGCACCTGCCGCTAAGTAGCTCCTTTTTAACTCCAAATCAATTTGCCTGTCTAGGGGGTCCTCGAAGGACGTGGAATCCTCCATCGGCAAGGGAACATTTTTGGCGAGTCGTACTACCGAGGCGTCCACTACTGGCATGTTGTTTAGCGCCTGCGTTCCAGACTCTGGCAAGGGATACAACTTGTTGAATCGCCCTAATGAGAGCTTCTTGTCGGGCTTTGCCCATTCGTTCAGGATGACTCGGCTAATCTCACCCATCAGCGGGAAAAGAGCCTGTTTCCGTTTGAGAAAAGGAAAGTAGTTTGTTTCCTCTTGGGGAGGGTCTTCTACCTCTTTCCAGGCGATTGCCGATTTTACTGCCTGGATAAAAGGTCTTACCAGGGAAAGGCTAAAGCCAGAGGGCTCTGATTCCTCTGAGGAATCCTCTGAGTCACCCTCGGGTGACGAATTTGTGACCGGACGATCAATTGGTGCCGGTGGCGTACTGACTGCTGAGGGACCCGGGCGATTAGGTTCCACCTGCTGGACCTGTAGTATCTGCTGGGCTGGCTGAGTCGGGAGCGAAGCCAGAAGTTTGGAAAAGGAGTCCACATTCTTTTATCAAGCAGATCTACCGCACCCTGATTTTCTTGCTCACGGTTGGACGCATAGTCCGCGAAGCAGTCCTTACAAACTACCCTATCTGGTAGTGGTGTAGCCCCGCATGTCCAGCACTTCTTCTTCCTATGACTCCTAGAAGACGGAGACCGCTCATGTCCTCTGGATCTTGACCTCCTTGACCTATGGCGTGAAGACTGGGACCTCCTACTCGCTGAGCGGGACCGATGTCGTGAGGAATGCGACCTGTGGCCTGGACTGTCGTTGTCGCGGTGCCTTGATGATTTTCCGGATCTCTTGGAGTGGGCAAGGCTACGATTTAAGGGACTCACGTTAGAATACAGTGAGCGCACTTCTTTTTTTTTTTTTTTTAATACTAACGCATTGCTGGTCCATACCTAATGTAAGTGTGAGGATCTTTGTTACGAGGTGAATGGCTCATTGCGAGGCTTTGGGCAGGAGGATCAGCTGGAGAAAGAAAGAAGAAGGCTGAGAATTCTGACGTAAAAAACCCTTGTCTGTGAACCCACAGAGGGGTGCAGGCACACTGACACTTCCCCCCTTTATTTCCTCTTTCTTTTTTTTTTGACTTACTACAGGGCTGGCGCTGGAGAGTCTAGCAGGGCGAAGTTCCAGGCTGTCTCTGGCAGACATCAAGCTGTCTGCAGGCTCCTTAGGTATGCACCAGGGGAGGGACTAAGACGAGGACCCACCCCTGGGCGAATGCTGGAAAAGAAGGACAAACCAGCCCTGTTTCCAGGAACCAAGATGGCCGCCGCATCCCTCGACATGCGATCGCGCATGCACCCGTGCATGCGCAGAAACCTGGCACTCGTGACACAGGAAGTCCTGTATGCGAGCCCCGAGACCCCCCAGAAAACAGACAGGAGCGGCCGCAGAAACGCCGCTCCGCTCCCCACCGCTCGCCCCTCCAGATGGCCGCTCGCCCCCTCCACTCCGCCAGACCCCCTCCCCACTCTGCAAGAGAGGCCTTCTGGATGACCTAGCTGTCAGACGCTGAGCACACCAGGGGAGGGGGGGGGGACCCTGGAGAGCAGGCACCTAGAGAGAGAAGAGAGAGAGAGAGAGAAAACAAAAAGGGAAAATAAAAACATGGCAAACAATAAACGGTTCCAGGTTATGCAGGAAAAAAAAAGGGAATAAAGGATTACTGGCCTGGGGACGCCGAGCTGATCCTCCGGCACATACGCATGTCAATCATCAATGCTCCCGCAGTCTGCGTTCCATAGAGGAAACTCTGCGAAATGACCCCACCAGATCCACAGAGGGGTTCCCCACCTTCTTAGCGCTTTGAGCGGCCCAAGACGAGGACTTCGCAAGGGAAAGGCTAAACCCGATGCTGCCGACTGCAGAGGTATGGACGTTCATCTGCTCTTCACCAGCACAAGAAGGTATGAGGTAAAAAAGGAGAATGTAGGTGGAGGGGCTATGCCTTTAATTTATGCTATTCACTAGTCCTGAAGGAGGAGTCGAGGCGGAGCTCTATCACAGGTAAGCTGCCATGGAGGCACCAGGAAAGCCCTTTAATGGCACCAAAAGGTATTAGCATATGAGATTAAACAACTCCACTCCTGGAACAATTATGCCTCGTACACACGATCGGAATTTCCAATGAAAAAAGTCAGACGGAATTTTTTCATCGGATATTTCGACCGTGTGTATGCCCCATCAGACTTTTTCCGTCAGAAAATTTAGACGGAATTAGAAAGAGAACATGTTCTCTTTTTTTTTTTTTTACAGAAAAAAATTCTATTGGAAATTCAGTTCGTCTGTATGGAACATAAAAAAAAAAACATACATGCTCGGAAAACAAGTCGATTCATTTTTCTAGGCTCGTCGTAGTGTTGTACGTCACCGCATTTTGGACGGTATTGAACGCAATTTGGTGTGTCCGTGTGTATGCAAGACAGCTTGAGCGGAATTCTGTTGGAAAAACCAGTCTGAGTTTTTTTCCGACAGAAAAAACGATTGTGTGTATGGGGCATAAGATTTTGTATTGAACATCTAAAGTCATTCATGAATTTATGAAGCAGCTTAGTGATTACACCATGCAGACATATTTGCTAAGAAACAGCTGAAAGATAAGTTAGTCACCAGCCATGCTGGTAAGATAAGTGAATTTTGCAAAGTAGCAGTCTTAAAAAAGACCCTTTTACAAAAATTCAAAAAATTCCAGGGAAAAATCAAGTATTTTACATGCATAATTGCATCAATGTTCCTTTCCATAAATCATTTTTATATACTTGCAATGTGCCTTTGAACTTGGTAAAAAATTCCCTAGCACCGCCCCAGCAGAGCATCCTGAAAATAGGTAAGTACACACATCTTTTTTACACAGGTTAGTCAGGATAGGTGATAGGAGGGGGAAGAGAGTATTTTGTAAGACTAGATAGATTTTTGCTAGAATTCCACTTTAATTTAACCTCAGAACATCACCCCTATTAAATCCTCTGCCAATATTTACATATGCAAGGAATCTGTGGGATGGGTTATTATTTCTACAGTACAAGCATACCCTGCTTTAACCACTTCCATACTAGTCACTTACGCACCTTCCTGCCCAAGCCAATTTTCCGCTTTCTGCGCTGTCGCAATTTGAATGACAATTGCGTGGTCATGCTACACTGTACCCAAACAATTTATTCATAATTTTGTTCCCACAAATAGAGCTTTCTTTTGATGGTATTTGATCACCTCTGCGATTTTTATTTTTTTGCGCAACAACTAAAAAAAGACTGAAAATTTTGAAAAAAAAGAAAAAAATCTTTTTGTAAATAAGTACGTTTTCTTCTTCATATACGGGCACTGATGAGGTGGCACTGATGGGCACCGATGAGGTGGCACTGATGGGCACTGATAAGGCGGCATTGATGGGCACTGATAGGTGGCACTGATGGGCACTGATAGGCGATGCTAGTTTGTGGCACTGATGTGCACTCAGACGGCACTGATGGGCACTCATAGGCAGCACTGATGGGCGACACTGATGGGCAACACTTATGGGTACTTATGGGTGGTACAGATGGGCACTGATAGGGGTGCACTGGGCATGGCTGGGCACTGAGAGGTGGCACTGGTGGACACTGAGGGGTGGCACTGATGGCATTGCTGGGCATCACTTTTCCCATATTGTGCCAGTCAGTGCCCATGTTGCCAGTCAGTGAACTGATTGAAATCTATTGCTCTATTTTTTTTTATTATTGGTTGCCCCCCTCCCTGGTGGTCCAGTGTGGGCATCCAAAGGGGGGCTGCACTGATAAACAATCAGCGCGAACCTCCCCTGTCAGGAGAGCCGCCGATCGGCTCTCCTGTACTCGTCTCTGTCAGACGCGAGTGAGAATGAGCCGATCAATGGCTCTTCCTGTTTACATCGTGATCAGCCGTGATTGGACACGACTGATCACGTGGTAACCAGCCTCCGCCGGAGGCTCTTTACCGAGAGCGGAGATGCAGGGTGTCAGACTGACATCTCGCATCACCGATCGCCGTGTGCGCTGGCATGTTCTCCTGCTGGACATCAATAGATGTCCAGTCAGGATTTCACAACCACTTCCCAGATGTCAATATACTATTGACCGGGCAGGAAGTGGTTAAGTACACTCACTTTACGTACACTCGCGAGTATAGACATACCCACAAGTGTATGTTAACATTAAGTTAAAGCTGCAGCTGAATAATCCGTGCATGGATAATTCAGATTCCCCGCTACTTGGAAACACACTCCATGACCCCCTACTAGAGTCCCTGACCCCCCTCTACAGACCCTGACCCAATTGCCTGGCTGGAGTCTGGGCTGAGGCTGTAATTTTTCCCACTTCATGTATCTGGTCCTGCTTTATGATGTGTTGCCTATGGATCTTTTCTTTGGACTTTTAACCACTTCACATCCATGCTATACCCGAATGATGGCTACAGCACGGACCTACTTTTCTGGGAGGCCGTCAATAGACGTCCTCCTGTGCTCACGCGGCCTGCTGATCATGTGATGTAAACAGAGCCGGTAATCGGCTATTTTTTCTCCTCACGCTGAAAAGTCGATCGCTGGCACCAGCTCATCTGTGCCCATGCGTGCCACCTACCAGTGCACAACAGTGCTGCCTACCAGCGCCACATACCAATGCCTACAGTGCCACCCATCAATGCCCAGAGTGCCACCTATCAATGTCACCAATCAGTGCCTCATGCCCATTATTGTCACCTACCAGTGCCCATCATTGTCACCTACCAGTGCCCATCAATGCCACCTATCAGTGCCATCTATCAGTGCCCATCAGTAACACCTATCATTTCCCTTCAGTGCCACCCATCAGTGCCATTTTATCTGTGCCCATCAGTGCCGCCTTATCTGTGCCTATCAGTGCCCACCTCTGCAGTCTAGTGCCTATCAGTGTAGCCTCGTCAGCGCATATCAATGAAGGAGAAAAATCACCTGACACTCACACATTACACCGTATAAGATCATTTATATATATATATAAATTAATAAAAATTATATATTAAATATATATATATATTAAATTAATTAATCAATTAATCTTTAACCACTTGCCGACCGCGCTATAGCGAAAATACTGCTACAGCGCGGTCGAGTAGTTTTGACACGACGTCCCTGGGACGTCGTCCTTCACTTTCGCGATTGCGCGTCCCCTGGGACGCGCTCGCGAAAGTGTCCGTGATCGCCGGGTCTAGAAGACCCGGCGCATCACAGATCACGGTAAATTGCCGCTGATAGCGGCCGTTTACCACGCGATCGCGCCGTCAAATGACGGCGCGATCACTTGTAAACAAACCGGCGTCATTTGATGACGCCGGTTCCTCCCTCTCCTCCCTCTGCTCTCTGTACCGTTCGGTACAGTGTGCGAGGAGAGGGGGGGGAGCGGGTGTCAGCAGCTGAGCTGTGGCTGGATCTGTGACAAATGCAGTCACAGATCCAGCCATCCCTCAAAACATCCCAGCTCTGCAATCCCCCAGTACTCTGCAATCCCCCAGTACCCTGCATTACCCCAGTACCCTGCATTACCCCAGTACCCCACAATACCCCAGTACCCTGCATTACCCCAGTACCCCACAATACCCCAGTACCCCACAATACCCCAGTACCCCAATACGCTGCAATACCCCAGTACCCTGCATTACCCCAGTACCCTGCATTACCCCAGTACCCCACAATACCCCAGTACCCCACAATACCCCAGTACCCCAATACGCTGCAATACCCCAGTACCCCAATACTCTGCAATACCCCAGTACCCCAGTACCCCAAGTACCCCAGTACCCCAATACTCTGCAGTACCCCAGTATCCCAATACTCTGCAATACCCCAGTACCCCAATACTCTGCAATACCCCAGTACCCCAATACTCTGCAGTACTCCAGTACCCCAATACTCTGCAGTACTCCAGTACCCCAATACTCTGCAGTACTCCAGTACCCCAATACTCTGCAGTACTCCAGTGCCCCAATACTCCAGTACCCCAATACCCCAATACCTCAGTACCCCAATACCGCAATACCCTGTGCGATACCCTGAAATACCCAAATACTCTGCAATACCCAAATACTATCGCCTATGGGGATTTTTAGGTAGCGAAGTTTGGCGCCATTCCACGAGTGTGCGCAATTTTGAAGTGTGACATGTTGGGTATCTATTTACTCGGCATAACTTCATCTTTCACATTATGAAAAAAAATTGGGCTAACTTTACTGTTTTTTTTTTTTTGTAGCACAAATCAGTTTTTTTTTAAAAACACGCGTTCAAAAAATTTCTACGAAAATACTGTGCGAGATAAAAAGTTGTAACGGCCGCCATTGTATTCTCTAGGGTCTTTGCTAAAAAAGCATATATAATGTTTTGGGGTTCTATGTAATTTTCTAGCAAATAAATGATGATTTTTCCATGTAGGAGAGAAATGTCAGAATTGGTCTGGGTGCTCCAGAACGCCTGATGGCGTTCCTGCATGTTGGGCCTCTGTATGTGGCCACGCTGTGTAAAAGTCTCACACATGGGGTATCGCCATACTCGGGAGGAATAGCAGAATGTGTTTTGGGGTGTAATTTGTGGTATGCTTATGCTGTGTGTGAGAAATAACCTGCTAATATGACAGAAACAAGATTTTTTTTTTTTACAGAATTTTCAGTCGTTTTTCTTTTATAGCGCAAAAAATAAAAAACCCAGAGGTGATCAAATACCACCAAAAGAAAGCTCTATTTGTGTGAAAAAAGGACACAAATTTCAAATGGGTAGAATGTTGTATGACTGAGTAATTGTCATTCAAATTGTGAGAGCACCGAAAGCTGAAAATTGGTCTGGTTAGGAAGGGTGTTTAAGTGCCCAGTGGTCAAGTGGTTAATCTTTAATTTTTTTGATCAATCTAAATTCTTTTGATTGGTACTCGCCTCCCTGCCAGCCTCTTGGCCTTCAGGGAGTTCCATCGGAGATCCGGTAACGTCACGGACACCGGCGGGGCTTGCCGTGTCCATCTGAAGGGCTCCTTTGCTGTGTCTTTATATCTGCATGCCGGCGGGACCTTACTTTCTGCCACACGCAAGGGCTGTTACACTTCCCTCTATCACTTTCCTCTATCAACCTGGGATTCTACAGCCATCCACTGGGAGTTGTGATAGTTCCCTTCACGGGACAGCTACATGCCAACAGGCTGATGTTATCCCCTCCTCATCTGGATTCAGCAGTGGCATCGTTGTACACATTTTTATACCAGTATCATACTTGGCTACATGTTGTTATGACTGCTTTTGGTACCGTTTGGTATTACTCGCACCATTTTTACAGTTTATGTAGCTACATCGATTTTATCTCCAGTACAATATTTATTTGGTTACCTACTTGAAGACTATAAAAGTTTTAATTCTATTCCCATTGAGCGCTGCCTTTGTGTGTTTTTTGTATCCTGCTATCCATTTTTCCAGTGGTTGGAGCTGCACTGGGAATCGGCCTGCAAGGAGATCAGCTAAAAGTCGTTGGATCTGTATGTGCGTTATAACTAATCGAAATTAGTCGATTAATCGATTTAAAAAAAAACGATTAATCGAACACATACATTTTGATCAGTAACAGCCCTAATATATATATATATATATATATATATATATATATATTTATTTTACTAATATACAGTATTAACCGCTTGCCAACCAGCCACTGTAGTTATACTGCGGCAAGTTGGCTCGGCTTCACGAATCGCCGTAGGTGTATGTTGTGCTGGAACACTGCGATCTGTTGGCGCGTGCGCACCGATTGGCCAGCGTTCCCTGCAGAGACGGAATGGGGATCTGCCAAAGTAAACAAGCCAGATCTCGCTTCTGTCAGGGGATGACACAGAGATCCTGTATTTCTGCTATGCAGAAAGACAGATCTGTGTGTTGTCCCAGGCAGCCCATCCCCCATACAGTTAGTAATTGTAAACACACCCAGGGAACACATTTAACTCCTTGATCGCCTCTGATGTTAACCCCTTCCCTGCCAGTGCCATTAGTACAAAGTCAGTGCATATTTTTAGCACTGATCACTGTAATAATGTCACTAGTTCCCTAAAAAAGTGTCAAAAATGTCAGTTAAACTAAAACTAACTAAATCACCACCATTACTAGTAAAAAAATAATAATAATATTAACCACCTGTCCACTCGCCTACCGCCAAATGACGGCGGGCGGAGGACTCCATTGTTCTTTTTAAAGCCGCGGGCGGGCGCGCACGCGCACCCGCCGCTCTGCGGGGATCCCGTGCGAGTGCCCGGCGGCAACGATCGCCGCCGGGCACACGCGATTGCCCAGTAACTGAGCGGGGACGTGGAGCTCTGTATGTAAACACAGAGCTGCACGTCCCTGTCAGGGAGAGAGGAGAGCGGTTGTGTCCCTTGTACATAGGGACACAATCGGTCACCTCCCCCAGTCACCCCCCCCCTCCCCCTACAGTTAGAACACTCATAGGACACACATTTAACCCCTTCCCCGCCCCCTAGTGGTTAACCCCTTCACTTCCAGTCACATTTATACAGTAATCAATGCATATTTATAGCATTGTTCACTGTATAAATGTAAATGATCCCAAAAATGTCACAAAAGTGTCCGAAGTGTCCGCCATAACGTCGCAGTCCCAATAAAAAAATCGCAGATCGCCGCCATTAATAGTAAAAAAAAAATGCCATAAACTATCCCCTATTTTGTAAACACTATAAATTTTGCTCAAACCAATCGATAAATGCTTATTGTATTTTTTTTTTACCAAAAATATGTAGAAGAATACGTATCGGCCTAACCTGAGGAAAAAAATATTTTTTTTATATATTTTTGGGGTTATTTATTATAGCAAAAAGTAAAAAATATTGCATTTTTTTCAAAATTGACGCTCTATTTTTGTTTATAGCGCAAAAAATAAAAACCGCAGAGGTGATCAAATACCACCAAAAGAAAGCTCTATTTGTGGGAAAAAAAGGACGCCAATTTTGTTTGGGAGCCACGTCGCACGACCGCGCAATTGTCAGTTAAAGCGACGCAGTGCCGGAAGCTTAAATTTCGTCTGGGCAGGAAGGGGGTGTAGGTGCACAGTAGGCAAGTGGTTAAAAATGCTATAAATCTATCCCCTATTTTGTAGACGCCATAACTTTTGCGCAAACCAATCAATATACTCTTATTGTTTGTTTTTTTTACCAAAAATATGTAGCAGAGTACAAATTGGCCTAAACTGACCGAGAAATTAGATTTTTTTTTTACAAAAAATATGTCAGTGTGTTTTATAGCAGAAAAAATATATATATATCTTTTTAAATTGCCGCTCTTTTTTTTGTTTGTAGTGCAAAAAATTAAATCTGCAAGGGTGATCAAATATCACCAAATGAAAGCTCTATTTGTGGGAAATAAAGTACATCAATTTTATTTGGGTACACGACCGCCCAATGGTCAGCTAAAGTAATGCAGTGTAATATCGCAAAAAATGGCCTGGTCATTGAGGGGGTAAATCCTTCTGGGGCTGAAGGGGTTAAAACATTGTTTAAAAGGATTTTTTCTTATATACAATTTTTGTTATGATACATATCGCCTTTCAACACCAATTAGCCCTCATAGGGCCAGATTCTTATACCTGGCGGCGTAGCATATGCTATTTACACTACGCCGCCGCAACTTACAGGAGCAAGTGCCGTATTCTCCAAGCACTTGCTCCGTAATTTGCGACGGCATAGTGTAAATGGCCCAGCGTATCCCCGCCTAATTCAAAGGGGACGGCTTGTATTTAAATTAAGCGCGCCCCCACGCCTAACGAACTGCACATGCGCCAGCCGTAAACAAAGCCCAGTGCGCATGCTCCATAGTACGCCGCAAATACATTGGTTTCGACGTGAACATAATTAACGCACAGCCCTATTTGTGACGACTTACGTAAACGACGTAATTGACAGAAAAAAACAACGCTGTCCCGACGTCCATACTTAACCACTTAAGCCCCTGACCAATATGCTGCTAAATGCCCAAAGGCGTTTTTTCAATTCGGCACTGCGTCGCTTTAACAGACAATTGCGCGGTCGTGCGACGTGGCTCCCAAACAAAATTGGCGTCCTTTTTTTCCTACAAATAGAGTTTTCTTTTGGTGGTATTTGATGACCTCTGCGGTTTTTATTTTTTGCGCTATAAACAAAAATAGAGCGACAATTTTGAAAAAAATGCAATATTTTTTAATTTTTGCTATAATAAATATCCTCCAAAAACATATATAAAATGTTTTTTTTCCCCTCAGTTTAGGCCGATACGTATTCTTCTACCTGATATATGGAAAGGCTCCTGCGCTACCAAGGGGGATGGGTTGGGGTGAAGTGGAGCTGGGAGGTGGACTGGGGATACTGCAGCAGACCCCTAAGGCCGTGTACACACGGCAGAGAACCTCGACGGGCAGAACACATCGTTCCGCCCGTCGAGGTTCTCTGCCGGCCGTCGAAATCGGCGACCCGCCCGTCGGGAATGGCAACCAGCCATTCATCCAGGCGGGCCGTCGAGCAAAAAGAGAGCGTGCTCTCTTTTCGCTCGACGGGATTCCCGACGGGCGGGGCGAGCGCTCTGTGTACACACGGCCGAGGTCCTCGCTGTAATGCAGCTTCCAGCGAGGTTCTCGCTGGTTTTCAGCGAGAACCTCGGTCGTGTGTACGCCGCCTGACACTCTGTCCTGGGCAGAGAGAAATTGGCATATAAAAAGGGAGGGGGTGGTGTCTGCGCTGAAATAGTGAAAGGGGGAGGGGGGAATGGGTGAATATGTGTGAGAATGGGGCAGGTGACTGGTGGGGTGGATGGTGAATGAAGGTGAATTTAGGACAACATAATAACCAACATTATACAATGAACAATGTGAATGGTTATACACATTAAGGGTGATTACCAATAAGTATTGTGACAACAAAGGGAAAAAAACTAGCCGGTGCAATGTGAAACCAAAAGAACCTTGAATAAAACACAATACTAGATCCAAACAGACTATAAGACCAGAGAAAAATCCATGGGGGAATGCCTCTGGATACACAAAATAATGAATAAATAAATAAATGAATAAATAAAGTCTCTGGTGAAAAAACCAAAATGTCCAGGAAGGTCCAGAGTGAAATAGTGGTGCCAGGAAAGGGTGACAACAGAAAACACCTCAGGTGGTCCCCAGCTCCTCACCTCAAGGCTATTGCACGGATAGCCTACAACAGCACCTCCCGGTGGAGGATAGCTGTTGTAGGCTATCCGTGCAATAGCCTTGAGGTGAGGAGCTGGGAACCACCTGAGGTGTTTTCTGTTGTCACCCTTTCCTGGCACCACTATTTCACTCTGGACCTTCCTGGACATTTTGTTTTTTTCACCAGAGACTTTATTTATTCATTTATTTATTTATTCATTATTTTGTGTATCCAGAGGCATTCCCCCATGGATTTTTCTCTGGTCTTATAGTCTGTTTGGATCTAGTATTGTGTTTTATTCAAGGTTCTTTTGGTTTCACATTGCACCGGCTAGTTTTTTTCCCTTTGTTGTCACAATACTTATTGGTAATCACCCTTAATGTGTATAACCATTCACATTGTTCATTGTATAATGTTGGTTATTATGTTGTCCTAAATTCACCTTCATTCACCATCCACCCCACCAGTCACCTGCCCCATTCCCACACATATTCACCCATTCCCCCCTCCCCCTTTCACTATTTTAGCGCAGACACCACCCCCCCCCTTTTTGTATTCTTCTACCTATTTTTGGTAAAAAAATCGCAGTAAGCGTTTATCGATTGGTTTGCGCAAAATTTATAGCGTTTATAAAATAGGGGATAGTTTTATTGCATTTTTATTATTTTTATTTTTTTTACTACTAATGGCGCCGATCAGCGTTTTTTTCGTGACTGCGACATTATGGCGGACACTTCGGACAATTTTGACACATTTTTAGGACCATTGTCATTTTCACAGCAAAAAATGCATTTAAATTGCATTGTTTATTGTGAAAATGACAGTTGCAGTTTGGGAGTTAACCACAAGGGGGCGCTGTAGGATTTAGGGTTCACCTAGTGTGTGTTTCCAACTGTAGGGGGGTGTGGCTGTAGGTCTGACTTCATCGATCGAGTCTCCCTATAAAAGGGATCACTCGATCGATGCAGCCGCCACAGTGAAGCACGGGGAAGCCGTGTTTACATACGGCTTTCCCCGTTCTTCAGCTCCGGGGAGCGATCGCGAGGGGGCGGCTAGAAACGAATAGTCGCGCCCTCGTCCCGGCTCGCTCCCCGCGGGTTTCCGACCGCCGCATGTAGCGGGGGGGGGGGGACCTGATCCGTGCAAAGGCAGGGACGTAAATATACGCCCATCTGCCTGTACGCGCCATTCTGTGGACGCATATGTACATGCGGCGGTCGGGAACTGGTTAACATGGCGTACGCCGGACCTACGCAAGGTTACCCCTCATATAGCAGGGGTAACCTTACGCTTACGCAAACGACGTAAACTACGACGACGGGGCACAAATACGTTCGGGAATTGGCGTATCAGGCTCATTTGCATGTTCGACGCAGAAATCGACGGGAACGCCACCTAGCGGCCAGCGTAACATTGCAACTTAGATCCGACGGTGTAAGTGACTTACGCAAGTCGGATCTAAGCAAAATCTATGCGTAACTGATTCGAAGAATCAGTCGCATAGATACCCAGCTGAAAAAACAGAGATACAACGGCGTATATGGAGCTACGCCGTCATATCTTTTACGAGAATCTGGCCCATAGTATTCAAGATTCAACACATAAGGTCATTGGACCCATTACATCACTATGTCAAAAGTATCTGATAAAGCAACAGTAAAGTGGAGATTTTTTTTAATGCGTTTCTTGGAAATTGTTTGACTTTTCAGGAGCACAGTGCAGGTAAACGCTATAATAAATATGAAAACCTATAATTACTGTACAGTATGTGTACATAATTAACACCTGTATTTAATGCATAATCTTGTTACACCTTTCCATACTTGTAATTTGTGCAGACATGTTATGGTTATAAGAAAACACCAAGGGTGAGTACAGGGCTACAAAAGAGGAGATCTGGCATGAAGAGTTGTCTTTTTATAGTGACCAGACTTCTGCACAATGACAGTTTGTCGTCTTCTAATTGCCGCCTTAGGCAAAGAAAATCTCTGGGGAGACTAATGCCGCGTACACACGACCGTTTTTCATGTCATGGAAAAAAACAAAGTTTTTCTCGACGTGATATCTCTCAAGCCTGCCTTGCAAACACACGATCGTGATAGAAAATGCTCAAGCAAAGCGCGTTGACGTACAACACGTACGACGGCACTATAAAGGGAAAGAATGGCGCCACACTTTGGGCTGATTATGCATATTGTCCTTCTCATAACTTGCTTCTGAGCATGCGCATTTTTTTCCCCCTCTTTAAAGCCTACCCACGGTCATCTTTCACGACGAGAAAAAAGACAACGTGAAAAACGACGAGAAAAAATAGAGCAGGGTT
>JAJQKJ010001067.1:0-42637 GCA_029574335.1 Rana kukunoris
CCAGAGTTTCGCTGAGGTCATTTGATGACTGCTCCCATCTGCTTCTGGAGACAGCTTCCATAAAATCGAATAGGGGGATCAACCACTGATTTATGAATATGCATCATACCCCAGCCGATCCCTGGCAAGGGGGGCACCCAGAAGGTGTCTAAGGGAGTTGATAAATGTTTGGGGAGGCCTGGGCAGAGTTTTTTTTTCTCTGCTAGGGGGTGCCTCATCTCTTGGGGCTGTTGCTTCTGGGCCACAGATAGTGTGAAACAAGAGTTGTGTGATGGGCCTCAGCTGGTGCTGGGCTAGAGTCCCATCGAAGATTTCTAAAGGATTTTTGCTGGAGAGCATTGTTCTGGGGCCCTGGTCTGGAGAAGGATCTTTGTCTCCCTCACTGAAGAGTGTCATATGGAAGCTTGCTGAAACAAAGCTTTCAGGACATTGTGAGTAAGACCTTGTTTTGGGACTCTCGGGTGAGCCTGCTGCTAGAAGGAAGTGAGTGCCATAGGTTACTGTATGGTCTGCTCTTATAGAGACCTAGAGTTACTGGCCCAGTCCCTATCACCTCCAGTCAAGTCTGCTGCTACAGGATGTGTACTAAGAAGTTAGTCCTTATGTTGATTTCTGATATCGTTTTGGAGTATTCTGAACCCCTAAATCACTTCCTGTTCAAATTTCTGCAAATAAAAAAAAAGACATTCCCTAGACTGAGCCTGTGTTGTCAGTGTGCTTGGAACTGTGTCTGTGGCAGGTAATCTCTGCACTAGCAACGGAGACCTGGGCAAATTCTCAGCGGCCCCTTTGGAGCTGAATGCTACATATGAATTTCACTGCTGGCTGATCAAGGATTAGAAGAGCAATACAGGGCAATTCAAAAAATGTCTTTCTAGGGTTCACGTTCTTTTTCTGCTCCTGCCATGTAAGAGTTTCATGGGCTAGATCTTGATCCTCCTCCTTCTCAGAATTAGAATGAACCTACTTTATTTTCTCTACCTCAGGGATCATGCTAGAGCTTGGACTGAAGGGTAGGGATGAGCTTCGAGTTCGAGTCGAACTCATGTTCGACTCGAACATTGCCTGTTCGCCGAACAGCAAACTATTTGGGGTGTTCGCGGCAAGTTCGTGTGAACTTTAGAACCCTATTAAAGTCTATGGGACTCGAACGTTTAAAATCTAAAGTGCTCATTTTAAAGGCTAATATGCAAGTTATTGTCCTAAAAAGTGTTTGGAGACCTGAGTCCTGCCAGAAGGGCCTGGTAATTGAATTTGGGGGGGACCCTCACGCAATTTTTTTTTATGAATGACTTTTCTCTGTATTGCCGGGAGCCGACAATTCAGTATAGCCACGAGTGATTTTAAATTACTTTTTTCCTTCAGAAATTACATTTTGTGCAGGGACAGTTCTAAGCACAGGAAACAAGCGCTACTTTACAGGCATACTATACCCCCCCCCCCCCAGGTACGAAATTTAAAGGAATATTTCACTTTAATTGTTTCACTTTAAGCATTATTAAAATCACTGCTCCCAAAAAAACTTTAGTTTTTAAAACTTTTTTTGCATTGATACATGTCCCCTGGGGCAGGACCCGGGTCCCCAAACACTTTTTAGGACAATAACTTGCATATTCGCCTTTAAAATTAGCACTTTAGATTTCAAATGTTCGAGTCCCATAGACTTTAATAGGGTTCTAATGTTCACACAAACTTTTGGTCTGTTCGCAGGTTCTGGTGCGAACCGAACCCAGGGCTGTTCGGCTCATCCCTACTGAAGGGTTATCTCCTTCTCTTCTCGAAATGTGTCACCATCATCCTGGGTGACAATCCACCCTTTGTCCAATGTTTCAGTCAACAGTAGGTTTACTAGTCTAAAACTGCAAGCATAAGTCACAACTATCGCTGGATGTTTTTTCACTGCTGGGACTGTTGAGGAAACATTGGCTGGTGCTTCTATCACCACCTGAGCTATCATTGGTGTCACAAGTCGCTCCTCAGCTTCAGAAGATGTAGGAGTCCTTATTTACTAATATGAAATGATACATAGACCCAGATAGCCACAGTGTGGCATGTGTCTAATGTGTCGGTCAGTCATTTATTTTCATGAATACTGATCCGACTGTCTCCAATCACAGCATGGTGAAATGAACCAATGAACATAGGACATTTATCTTCTTCTTTGCAGCAACAGCAGCACATATGACCATTGCATAGTTCCCAACTGTCCCTGATTTCAAGCGACTGTCCCTGATTTGGAGAAATGTCCCTCTGTCCCTCATTCCTCCTCATTTTGGTCTGATACTGTATATATATAGTTGTATATAAAATGCACTTTTTATCTATCAAAAAGTGTTTTTCAGCACTAAACTTTTCATCTGGTTTCTAAATTGTTGCATTTGTAAATTCCAAAAGCCAATATAAAGGAATAGCAGTGGTAAAAAAGCACTTGTGGGTGTAACCAATCTTGTTTTTTTTTTGTTCAATTCTTCAACTTTTGCTGATAGGTGTCCCTTATTCCCATCTCAAAAAGTTGGGAGGTATGCCATTTTCTCTTTCATTCAACACATGTTCTGGAAAAGGCAGAAAGGGGTAGAAAATCCTCTCTTGTTTGCTTTAGACCAGGGGTGGCCAAACAGTGGCCCGAGGGGCCACATGTGGCCCGTGGAGCCCTCTGATATGGCCCCGCGACCTCCTGCTCTGGAATAGCGGCTTGGCAAGCCCAGATCACAGGTTGCCGATCTGCCATACCACAGCATCAGTGTTGTGAATGAAGCTGGTGGTAGAGGAAGAAAGCGGCTGCGGAGCAGAGCCCCATAAGCTGATGTTTCCTCTACAGCGCCGGCTTTGCCACAGAAGGTGTCTATGGCAAAGTTCAGTTAACCCGTATGATAGACACAGGTGCACTACATAGCAGCCGCGGTGTGGGTAAACCACAGAACATCAGTTGAAAGCAGTCTTAGGCCCTTTTCACATGATCAACCCGACCAAATGGGATCCTCAATTCACCTCTACAGAGCGACAGATGTCCATTTACGCCCCGCCTACCTCCAATCCAAAAAATAGAAGGGAATTCATCCATCTGGGGGGATTCTAAGGCCTATAGAGTAGCCGCGACCTGTCATCCGCCCGCCTCCGCTCATTGTGGCCCACTACTGGTTACCAAGTTGCTTAAGTGGCCCTCGCTCTTCAAAAGCACCCCTGCTTTAGACAGTCTACCGCCAGCTCAAGAAGTGGGTTCATGCCAAAATCTTCCTGCAAGGTCAGGGTTACAAAAGTTAACTTCATCACTGCCATCCAAAGTGACAAATGCCAGAGTGCCTTCCCAAAACAAAATCCAATTTACAATAGGCACAACCATCCAGGAGGGAAGATCCAAAGCAAGAAGTGTCTCAGATATATAATAGTTTCTCCCAGCGTGTGTCAGTAGGTTCCCCAGAGTGACTGAGTGATTGGACACACTATCAAACATCCATAACACAGAAAGGCACCTCTCTACTACTACTCTTCTGAAGCAACCTCCCTTGGTAGGGAAAATACAATATATTCTTACAGAATCACTTCTCTTGAGGTCCATTTAGGCCAGTTAGAGCCCACTGCTGACTACAGAATTCACAACAATGAAAACATGAATTTAACAAAAATGATACATTCCTTCATAGTAAAACACAATAAATAATGGCAATAATAGCATAGTTGGTGAGAAATCTTTGACTTTTGCCGCATCTATAGCTCCCATTGTTGAACCACAATTCCATGCAAATAACAAATAACAAAGTTACTATGAAATGCTTCTAAATTTGTGCTAATGCAAAGTAGAGCCATTACTTTTTAAGGAGTTGGAGCACAGGGAACAGTGTATGAAAAAAGGTGCTGTACCTTTGACCTGGGCGCTCTGCCTAGCCCTGGTCAAACCAGGAGAATTTAGGAGGGAACATAATATTTACAGGTGAGGAGGAAGGCTTTGGGGGTAAGAAAATGGCATATACAAGCAAAATTACATTTTAAAATTCACCAGTGCATTTATTTAAACTCTGATAAAGTCAGTAAATAGGAAATAGGAGCAATACTTCCAAAAGGTCAGAAGAGGGTGCTATAAACTGAACAAAGGCATTGTTAATCACAATAAAGCATATTAAAGGAATAGCATCTACTCATAATTATTAGTCATTGTTTGTGGATGGAAAAATAAACTCAAGAAATGTATAATAATGTTTTGAAAGTTTATTTGCATTCAAGTATTGGTAATTTTCGAAGTGGAGAAAGAACACAATTGTGGTTATGTTCGAGAATAAATGAATGTATTAAACGCTATGTGTATTTTTTTTTTTCAGTGTGTGCTTCACTTATTAAACGTTGATTTTATTTTTTATTTTGTATATTTTATTATTTGCTATTGAAAGATACTTATCTATAATTTTTCGCAATTTGTATGGTATTTATTCTGGAATTAATACTTGGATGTTTTAGGGGCATTTGATATGTGATCACTAAAAGAGAGAATGAACCATCCTTCTGGGTTCCCACATACACTAAGGGACTATTTACATTTTTACGTCCTGGCAATGCATAGTAAACCACAATGCACTATAAAGTAGGAACTGCGGAATGGCCCCCCACTGGTCAACTAGCGGTCAATACACCCGTGTTGCAGCGCACTATAAAGCACATGCTGTGCATTGTGGTGGGGTGTGTTCAAAAATAAAGAATGTGGTCCTGTTTTTCATGTGCTAAAATGTACAGTGTACAAATTTGTATACTTTGTGAGTGTCACTGCTGCTGCAAAACTTTCTGTGCATTATATAGATGCACTTCTTCAAAGGCAGGATCAGTATACCCACCAGATATGTTATTTAAAGGAACTGGGCATTTTTTATATTTAATTTACAGTATTAAAAAAAAATCACTACTCCTGGCCAAATGGAAATGTAAAAATATTTTTGTGCATTTGTACGTGTTTCCCCGGGCACTGCACATAGAAGGGTTTTCCCTTCATGCATAGAATGCATGAAGGTAAAAACGTTTAGCCTTTACAACCACTTGTACCTCTTCCTCTTTCACACCCGTGTACAGGTTGGGCACTTCTTTGGTGCTAACTTGATACCATTGGAAGACGAACCTGCTCATGCAGAAAGTGCCGACAAAAACTCCTCCTGCAAGAGGCTACCCCACGTGCCACATATACACGCTTCATGACAGACTGCTTGATAGATCTCTGTTACCCTTGGTAACCACTTTCCTTACTCCACACTGTGTTAACCTCTATGCCGCGTACACACGATTGGACAATCCGACATCAAAACCGTGGATTTTTTTTCCGACGGATTGTTCGCTCAAACTTGTCTTGCATACACATGGTCACACAAATGTCAGACATGTCAGAAATACCGAACGTTAAGAACGCAGTGACGTACAACACTACGACGAGCCAATAAAAATGAAGTTCAATGATTCAGAGCATGCGTCAAATTGATTCCGAGCATGCGTAGGATTTTTGTGCGTCGGAATTGGCTACAGACGATCGAAATTTCCGAACTTTTGTTGTCGGAAAAATTGAGAACCAGCTCTCAAACATTTGTTGTCGGAAATTCTGACAGCAAATCTCCAATAGAGCATACCCACGGTCGAAAAATTATGACCGCGTATGCAGCATTACACTGATATTTTCATACCCTAATGTGCTTTAACTGACCCGAGCTGTAGACTTTGTGTGCCAGCTACTTGCATTACACTCCTTTAGTAACTTCAGACCAGGCAAAGACAAAGTTTTTCTTTACTTAAATAACTTAGCATGGTGATATATACACACGGATAACAGTGCAGTCTTTGCCTAAAATGCTTCACATCGTTTTTCATCTTCTGAAAAACGACCAAAAAAAAATTCGAGCATGCTGCATTTTTTAACGTCGTTTTTAAAAATGTTGTTTTTCGGGTTGTAAAAAATAATCGTGTGTGGGTTAAAACTATGTTAAAAACGACGTTTTAAACCCGCGCATGCTCAGAAGCAAGTTAGGAGACGGGAGCTTGAATGGAACTTCCCCTTTTAGAGTGCCGTCGTACGTGTTGTACGTCACCGCGTTTTGCTCATCATTTTTTTTAAAACGATGGTGTGTGGGCAACATCGATTTTAATGATGAAGTTGGAAAAACTTTGTTTTTTCTACATGCTGAAAAACAAAGTTTTTTTTCATGCTGAAAAATGATCGTGTGTACGCGGCATCACAGTTGTCACAGGAACCTAATTGATAGATTTCCCCATATCCCTGTTTTGGAGGCAACATAGAACTGTGGATTTACCTTCTCATTCCCTTTTGACTGTATTTACTTTATTTATGCTGCTCCTTTTTCTAACTACCCTCTACATGGCTGCCAGAAAAAGAAAAATCCTGCATTGTTGTAAGTGTTGAATTCTTCAAATGTTTCCACTGCCTTGAACCAATTGTATTAGTTATGGTGAATAAATATATTAGTTTTGGTGACGAGGTCTCCAAAATATGGAGCTGTCATTGCTGACTTCTTTCTTAAAATAATGGTGTTGGCTGCTGTGCTGGTTTGCATACATCAGAGTGAAGTCAGAAGTACTTATCTGTTTTGTTCAGGGGTAGTGAGTTTGGAAGTCAGAGGGTCAACAAGACAGTTGGGTAACTAAAGTTTGATGAATGAGAAGTCAGAAAATGTGACCTTTGAAACTCAGACAAAGGTTCCTGTTATAAAGGCTTTAACATACCTCCCAACTTTTTGAGATGGGAATGTGGGACACCTATCAGCAAAAGTATACAGACATAAGACACCCCCCATGCCACGCCCCCTTAAAGGAGAAGTGTACAAAAAACAAAACCCACAAGTGTTTTTTTTTTTTTTTTTAACCACTACTATTCCTTTATATTGGCTTTTGGAATTTACAAATGCAGCAATTTAGAAATCAGGTGAAAGGTTTAGTGCTGGAAAACACTTTTGGATAGGTAAAAAGTGCATTTTATATACATATATACAGATGAGACAAAAAATGAGTGACAAATGAGGAGGACAGAGGGACATTGCTCCAAATCAGGGACAGTCCCTTTAAACCAGGGCAGTTGGGAGCTATGGCTTTAAATCCCCCAAAAAAGGAAAATCTGTGAATTTTAGCCCTCCATTTTATCCATCCTTTTAGATGCTCGGTAGCAATCCCGTAAAAGCAAGCCTCGTCACTGAGGCTGGGAAGTGGGGTAAGAAGTCATAACATAAGCAAGGAGCAGTAATAAGTAGATAGAAATGTAGCAATATTAACCTAAAAGGTTCATAGGGGAAATTCAATTTGTAAATGCAAGAGGCATGACCTCTTCATCTAGAACTTATTTCATCCATTAATGTAAAGAAAACATATCCCTAGACTTAAATATTGACCAGAGCAATGAAAATACCCTGTAGACTGATTAGGGAACTGTGTTCTCATTGCATAACCATTCTGAACCACCCTGACTTCAGCCTTGAGATTATGATCATCATAAGTGGGAGAAATGGCTGAAAGTTACACCACTTGTCATTCTTTATGTTGTTATATACAAACCCTTCAGATCAGTTTTCTATAAGTAAAAGGAGAGCATGTAAAGAGCGCTGTAATTGCTGAGTTAAAAATCTCATTTTCCTACCGGCAAGCTGTAGTTAAAGAGGTGCTAGGAGGCAGCCTGACTGTCTGCACACAAACTGATCAAAGCCCTGCCAGGCATCTGGTTTGTCTCTGAGTTTCTCTGCAGCCTTTTCTTTGCCTCCGTTTCTCAGCTGTGTAAAAAAGAAACATTTAAAAATGTAATTTATTATCAGTTTTGTTTGTAGGTAAGAATGCGAAATGTCCATGTGAATGCGATCACGTGCGCTTTTACATACACATTTGATTTATAAAAATGAAGATATAGCGTGCTTTATGGTATAAATTTACACAGGGAAAAAATAATAACTTGCAGTGATATTTGAGAAAAAAATACATATTACGTTAAGTGTAAATCTATGCAAAATGAAAAAAACAAAAAACAAACATATTTACACTATATTGATTATCAGAATAAAGTAAAGGTTTGGCGCTAACTCAGATAAATAAATCAAACATACATCCTTAATAAACGATATATATAGTTGACAAAAGGCCTGGCTCGCAGTCTCCGCTCTAATTAACCCCAATGGGATGAATGACCTCGAGTTAAAGTCAGGACTCTGTGCAGGCCAGTCAAATTCTTCTATCCCAAACACACAAACTCATGTGCAAAGGCACTTGTGGTCTGTATTTCTGGGCAACTGGGCATTAATATGTTTTCCGCCATATTTTCTAGCCAAACTCTAAACTTTTCTGCAATCATTGAAATTTTGCTAATGAATGTATTGATAAACAAGCAATCTTTTGTATTTTTAGAGATTTTTGTGAAAGTCACGTCATAAAACCCCTGATGAAGCCAAAGGATTGGCAAAACTAGTAGGGAAGATCTGACCTCTAACATGTATTCTCAAATGTTGCTCCCACAATAATTGTACACTGCTCTACAGTTTTGAACCAAAATTGTTTCTGTCGTTTTTGTCCTTTCATTATATGTAGAGGTATTCGGGTGGAAAATCTCGCGCCAATGTGGGGGAGGGGTAAAAAAATATATATATATTAGAAAAGCTGCTCCCTGAATAAATCAAATGGATTGAAATATAATAATTGTGTGCGTGGAATACAAAAATTAAATAAAATAAATAGGTGAATAAATACAACCTATCCCAATAGAGCATAGATCCTTAATTGCAAATAATAACATAAATTGTGCAAGGTGCATATAAATTCAAAGACAACCCCTGCAATGAAACAGGTGTGCAATAATATGAGTGAATAGGATTAGACAATATACAATACACAGTGAAATATATAGTGACCATGAATAATATAAAAGTGCTCCGTGCTCAAAAAAAGTCCTTGTGATAGGTTCCACCTTCACCAATGGGACACCTCAAATGGGGATGGATGGCTCCTTACCAGATGAAGTTGACCTAAACTAAGGTCAATAGAGCCTGGGTAACACCACCTTGCGCATGGGGGATTCCAATGAAGTTGAACGGATAATGCAGATGTCATAAGAAAAAAGGAAGAACAGCTCCCATAGTGTAAAACTGTTTAATGAAATATAAAAACAAATACACAGTGCCAAGTGGCCCCTTACTTGAATGGGTGCCCGTATCCCGGCACTGAGGCTGTAGGCTTGTAAGTATGGAGAGAGAAACGAAGACCGGCGTGCGTTCCACTGCTGTGCGCAAGGAAACCAGATAACCGGAAGTAGGTAATCAATGCGTGCCCAGGTACCGCCTCGACATATGTTTCGATATGATCGTCATCAGGAATTCATATCGAAACATATGTCGAGGCGGTACCTGGGCACGCATTGATTACCTACTTCCGGTTATCTGGTTTCCTCGCGCACAGCAGTGGAACGCACGCCGGTCTTCGTTTCTCTCTCCATACTTACAAGCCTACAGCCTCAGTGCCGGGATACGGGCACCCATTCAAGTAAGGGGCCACTTGGCACTGTGTATTTGTTTTTATATTTCATTAAACAGTTTTACACTATGGGAGCTGTTCTTCCTTTTTTCTTATGACATCTGCATTATCCGTTCAACTTCATTGGAATCCCCCATGCGCAAGG
Organism: Rana kukunoris; assembly: GCA_029574335.1. Lineage (NCBI taxonomy): Eukaryota > Metazoa > Chordata > Amphibia > Anura > Ranidae > Rana > Rana kukunoris. The sequence goes on from JAJQKJ010001067.1 coordinate 9,629, forward strand.
TGGTGTTACCCAGGCTCTATTGACCTTAGTTTAGGTCAACTTCATCTGGTAAGGAGCCATCCATCCCCATTTGAGGTGTCCCATTGGTGAAGGTGGAACCTATCACAAGGACTTTTTTTGAGCACGGAGCACTTTTATATTATTCATGGTCACTATATATTTCACTGTGTATTGTATATTGTCTAATCCTATTCACTCATATTATTGCACACCTGTTTCATTGCAGGGGTTGTCTTTGAATTTATATGCACCTTGCACAATTTATGTTATTATTTGCAATTAAGGATCTATGCTCTATTGGGATAGGTTGTATTTATTCACCTATTTATTTTATTTAATTTTTGTAGCGCCCCTATTCCACGCACTTTCATTATATGTATTTATTAAACTTTTCTACTTTTATATATATGCCTCGTTTGGTCTCTATTTTGGCACCAAAATAATCCCACACCCCCTCAACCTCATTTATGCAAAGGCAGACATCCCAATACTTTTGGCAATATAGTGTATATGGTGTATATTCAAATAACAAGTAGTGGTACCAAAAATATGTGAAGATAATATTTGTGCAAAAAAAAGTGAGTACAGTTGCCCCTTTTTTTAAGTGAAAGATTCATCTTAAAAATGATTATCAGAATAAAGTAAAGGTTTGGCGCTAACTCAGATAAATAGATCAATACACATGCTTAATACATTTTTAATAAACTATATACATATATATGTATATGTGCAGGGCCGGCGCTAGGCATAGGCGAGTCAGGCGGCTGCCTAGAGCGCCAGAGTAGGGGGAGCGGCAAAATACGGATTCCCAGCGAGTGGATCATTAAACTTCCTCCTTCACTGGAATTTTAAAAAACCCATGCTTTATGGCGCCAGCCGCCAGGCTAGGAGGCAGTTTGCGCCTTGAAGACATCACCCTTATCACGATATTCCCAGCCTGCAGTGCCAGTGAGATGAGGGGAGAGAGCTGGAAGCCCTGCATGCAAGCCACGATGTCCGATGCACCCCCTCCTCCCCCCCTCCTCCTGGTCACTCGGGGTCGGGATCTGTTGTAAGAGGAGAAGACAGACTGGCAGCAGCGCCGTTCTTCAGTAAAGAATTAACCCCCGCTGGCTCAGGTACACACTAGAAGCACAGGCAGGACGCTCAGTGCTGCAGCCAGCACACTGTAACACTAACAACAAGAGATTATAAAATGTACTCTGCTGTGCTGTCAAGTAAACTTTACATTGTGTAGAGAGGAGGAACTAGTTTGTGTGTGTGGGGGGGCAGATATGTGTGTGTAGGGGGTTACAGACAGGCCCGGACTGGGACAAAAAATAGGCCCGGGCATTTTAGACTGAGCAGCCCAGGGGGGGGCACAGCGGGGGTTAATGACGGGATGTGGGGTGAGATAAAGAAAGATAGATCGAAAGATTAAGAAGGGAAGGAAGGAAGATAGATAAATAGATATAGATAGATAGAAAGGAAGGAAGATGGATAAAGAAAGAATGAATAATATAGAAAGAAAGAAAGAAAGAAAGAAAGAAAGAAAGAAAGAAAGAAAGAAAGAAAGAAAGAAAGAAAGAAAGAAAGAAAGAAAGAATGGAAGGAAGATAGATAGATAGAGAAAGAAAGATAGATAAAGATAGAAAGCAAGAAGGGAAGATATATAAAGATAGATAGAAAGAAAGAAGGGAAGGAAGATCGATAAAGAAATAAAGATAGATAAATATAGAAAGAAGGGAAGGAAGGAAGATAGATTGATAGGAAGGAAGATATATAAAGAAAAAACGATAGATGAAGATAGAAAGAAAGAAGGGAAGGAAGATAGATAAAGAAAGATAGATACAGATAGAAAGAAAGAAGGGAAAGAAGGAAGATAGATATAGAAAGGAAGGAAGATGGATAAAGAAAGAATGAATAATATAGAAGGGAAGGAAGATAGATAGATAGATAGATAGATAGATAGATAGATAGATAGATAGATAGATAGATAGATAGATAGATAGATAGATAGATAGAGAAAGAAACATAAAGATAGAAAGAAAGAAGGGAAAGAAGGAAGATAGATAAAGAAAGAAAGATAAAGATAGAAATAAATACGGGAAGGGAGGGAGATATATACAGAAAGAAAGGTAGATAAAGAAAGGAAGGAAGATAGATAGATAGATAGAAGATAGTAAGGAAGGAAGATAGATAAAGATAGAAAAAAAGAAGAGAAGGAAGGAAGATAGGTAGATAGATCTAGATAGATAGATAGATAGATAGATAGATAGATATAGATATATATAGATAGATAGATAGATAGATAGATAGATAGATAGATAGATAGATAGATAGATAGATAGATAGGAAGGAAGATAGATAAAAATAGAAAGAAAGAAGATAGATAGACAGTGGCATTGCATCTATAGAGGGCGCCGGAGTGCCGCTCCCTCTGGCTCAGCCACCCCCTCTGGCTCAGCCGCGACAATGGGCACAGTGGCGACAATGGGCACACTGCATCAATGGGCACACTGGCATCAATGGGCACAGTGGCGACAATGGGTACAGTGGCAACAATTAAAGTGCACAGTGCATCAATTGGCACAGTGGCGACAATTAAAGGGCACAGTGGCTGCGTTTGATGGCATGGCACAGTGGCTGCGTTTGATGGCATGGCACAGTGGCTGCGTTTGATGGCATGACACAGTGTTGACAATTGATGGCACAGTGGCTGTGTTTGATGGCATGGCACAGTGGTGACAATTGATGGCACAGTGGCTGCGTTTGATGGCATGGCACAGTGGTGACAATTGATGGCACAGTGGCTGCGTTTGTTGGCATGGCACAGTGGTGACAATTGATGGCACTGTGGCTGTGTTTGATGGCATGGCACAGTGGTGACAATTGGTGGCACAGTGGCTGTGTTTGATGGCATTGCACAGTGGCTGCGTTTAATGGCATGGCACAGTGGTGACAATTGGTGGCACAGTGGCTGCGTTTGATGGCATGGCACAGTGGCTGCGTTTGATGGCATGGCACAGTGATGACAACTGATGGCCCAGTAGCAGCATTTGATGGGCTCAGTGGCTGAATTTAATGGGCACAGTGAGGCTTAATAGCCGACGGGGGCCATTCGTGGGCCGCGAGGGCCATTCGCGGGCCGCAATCGGCCCCCGGGCCGCGAGGGCCATTCGCGGGTCGCAACCGGCCCGCGGGCCGCCGCGGCCCACCGGGCAATTGCCCGGTATGCCCTATGGCCAGTCCGGGCCTGGTTACAGAGTGGGAACATGTGTGCGTGGGGGGGTTCAGATATGTGTGTGCAGGGGGTGGTTACAGAGTGGGAACGTGTGTGTGTGGGGGGGGGGGCAGATGTGTGTGTGTGTGTGTGTGTAGGGGGGGGTTACAAAGTGGGAACATGTGGGGGGGGCAGATATGTGTGTGGGGGGGGCAGATGTGTGTGTATAGGGGGGGTTACAGAGTGGGAACGTGTGTGGGGGGGCAGATATGTGTGTGTAGGGGGGGTTACAGAGTGGGAACGTGTGTGTGGGGGGGCAGATGTGTGTGTGTGTAGGGGGGGTTACAGAGTGGGAACGTGTGTGGGGGGGCAGATGTGTGTGTGTAGGGGCAGATATGTGTGTAGGGGGGGTTAGGGGCAGATGTGTGTGTGTGTAGGGGGCAGATATGTGTGTAGGGGGGGTTACAGAGTGGGACCGTGTGTGGGGGGGGCAGATGTGTGTGTGTGGGGGGGTTACAGAGTGGGAACGTGTGTGGGGGGGCAGATATCTATGTATGTGTATGTGTAGGGGGGTTACAGAGTGGGAACGTGTGTGAGGAGGGCAGATATGTGTGTGTAGGGGGGGGGTTACAGAGTGGGAACGTGTGTGGGGGGCAGATTGTGTGTGTAGGGGGGGTTTATAGAGTGGGAACGTGTGTGGGGGGGGGCAGAGATATGTGTGTGTGTGTGTGTGTAGGGGGGGGTTACAGAGTGGGAACATGTGTGGGGGCAGATTGTGTGTGTGTGGTACAGAGTGGGAAATGGTGTGGGCGGAGACAGGTGTGTGTGTGACTGTGTGTGGGGGGGGGGGTACAGAGTGGGACCTGGTGTGTGTGTGGGGGGGTACAGAGTGGGGACCTGGTGTGTGGGGGGGTACAGAGTGGGAACTGGTGTGGGGGGGGTACAGAGTGGGACCTGGTGTGTGTGTGTGTGGGGGGGGGGTTCAGAGTGGGGACAGAGTTGGAACTGCTGTGGGGGGGGGCAGATGTGCATGGGGGTACAGAGTGGGAACTGGTGTGGGGGGGGGATATATGTGTGTGTGTGGAGGGGTATAGAGTGGGAACTAGAGGGGGTACAGAGTGGGAACTGGTGTGGGCGGAGACAGGTGTGTGTGTGGGGAGGGGGTACAGAGTGGGAACTGCTGTGGGGGGGGGGGGCAGATGTGCATGGAGGTACAGAGTGGGAAGTGGAGGGGGGATGTCCGTAGAAAAGAAGAGACATATAGGTGAGTGTGCAGGAACAAAAAGGTCCCAACAAGGTGAACAAGACATGGATCACCCCAGCAAGGGAAAACAAAAGGGGTAGGCTCTGTTTTGGAAGCTGATAGTGGTGCAGGCCTGGGGCCAGGACACAACAAAGGACTCAAAAGGCTAAACACCCTGATCCATGGACTCCTCCGACCGCAGTCACCAACGGCCACTTTTTTGAGGTCTGACTAACAGATCTGCATAAATATGAATGCCAAATGAAGCCTTTATATTGCACGTGAAGTGGACCTGTGCATTGTTCAGACAGGGCAGAGCAACAGGTTTCATTTAAAGCAGTATTAAACCCCAAAACAATCATTTATTGTATTGAGACTTACCAATTATTAAATGGAATGGCTGCATTTGTTTTCTTTTTTTTTTGGTTTTCTTTCTGTAATTTCACCTGGTGCTCCTGATTATTAATCTGTTGTTTTTTAACAGATTAACGAGACATGATGGCTCAGTGAGGGGCGGAGCGAATGGCACGGGGGGGGGGGGGGGGGGGCGTCAAAATGAGGCTTCGCCTAGGGTGTCAAAAATCCTTGCACCAGCCCTGTATATGTGTGTGTGTATATATATATATATATATATATATATATATACCCATATATATATCCATTCAGTCCAAAAAAGGGCTCCACAAAAAAAGCACAATAAATTGTGAGAAAAAAAAAGTGGTGGAAAGATTTTGTGCAGTGACTAACAATCATTTTGTATGTGCTCCACCATCAAACGTGTGTGAGAAATGGAAACCCACCAGATATCTAAATAAAGCAAGCCTTGTAACAATCAGATTCCTTGGATACCCCTGTGTATCTGAGGAGGATGGGTATCAGCAAAAAATGTATCTCCTTAATTTAATACCAAAGAAGCTTGTGAGCAGCACAATGGATATCATAGTGCAACAAGTTTATTGCAACAAACATCCCAGCATATACAGTAGGTAACAAATGTGCACTAGCTCAGGTCTTCAGATGGACTGATAGTAGGTTCCCAAGAGTTAGGAGGGGAGGGTGTCCTGGGCTCAGGTCTCCCCCACAAACCCTTCTCTGAAGCATGGCTTAATTGACGCTCATTTATACATCTATGTTCTTGATTGTTTTATATGTTCACGTAGAATAGACCCATTACATATGTTATATTTTGCCTTTATGGGCCACGGCCCAATGGTTTCTTGATATCGTTCTTAATTTGTTTTTCTGAGTCTAACCTGACCGAATTGGTTGTAGGCTGGCTGTTGGACACTTGGCGTGTTAGGCCGCGTACACACGAGCAGACAGATTTGTTGTCGAAACCATTTGGCGCGTGTGCGAGAAGACATGTCTGCTGGTTAGCGTACTAACCAGCAGACATGTCGGGCGGACGGGTTCCCAGCCGACAGATTTCAAAGCATGCTTTGAAATCTGTAGGGTGGCCAAATCCGTCGGCTCGCCCGTACACACGGTCAAATCTGTCTGCTGGGACGGTCGGGCCGCCGACCGCTTCCAGCAGATAGATTTGATTGTGTGTACGCGGCCTTAGACGTGTCCCCACATAGTGTATCGGGTGGGGCTTTGTAGCTCCCTCTGGTGCTCTGATTTTGGTTCTCCTAGCTGTTTAAAACAGCTGGGGGAAGTATCCTGACTACTCTCCCTCCTCTTTTTCTGCTTAACGCTTTTTTCTCTTTTTCTTTTTATCTCTCACTTACTTTCTTCACTCTACCCTGCATTTAAGGTCTGAATTGGGTACATAGGAAACAGTGTGCGGGTGACCACATTGTTATATGTCGTTACTTATTTTTTTTCTTTCTTGTTCAGGTAATTTCTGGGAAGTGAAGCACCTCGGACCCCCCTACCATGGCGTACTCTGATCTTGGCACTGCTCCAACGGTGATCTCCCACAATGTTAGGGGCTTGAATATCATTCAACCCTACTGAGAGAACTCTAGAAAAGTAGGCCCAGCTTTGTGTTTCTGCAGGAGACCCATTTTAAAACAGGTCAGGTCCCGAGGCTCACTGACTCCTATTTCGTTGAGGCCCATCACGCTACCAATGATGCCTCCAAGTCCAAGGGAGTGTCGATCCTTATTAGCAAAACTGCTTTATTTGAACTGACTGACAAACTAGTTGACCCGGGAGGTAGAGTTGTGTTTATTAAGGGTTTGTGCAGGGGTGTTCCGGTCACCTTGCCGAATGCCTATTTCCCCAACATAACAAAACAGAAAAGGAAAGAACCGGGGAAGGGGACTGTACGGCCCACTAGGGGCCTAAAGGGGTTACTTAAAGCAACAAAAATAATGATCAGAAATATTTAAAGATACAAAACAGTATTTATTAATGTGTATCAAAGTAAAAAATGTTGTACAGCACGACTATATAGGAACTTTAAGGCTGATCGCCTACCTATGTAGGCTGACCACTATGCAAAAAATAAAAAATCAAAGAACAAATAACACTTAGACAAGACTCAGGACAAACACAAAAACATACAAACTATGCGCGCTGTCCGGACACCCTAGTGTTCAGCCTGCACTGTGGATACACTCGTGTAAAAATGTTTGATGCGGTCATCATAATAGATGAAGTAAATTGGGAGGGGGGGGTATGTGTATCCCCTCCCAGGAGGTCCGCCAAAAAAAAAAAACAATGGAGGTGTAATCCTAAGTGTGGAGGCTGGAAACCAGCTGGATGGGTGGGGGTAAGGAGGAGAAGGGAGGGAAGTATGGAGTTGAGAAATAAGGTGCGTGACTATATTTAGTCATGTATCTAAATAACCAAGATTCATATTAAGCTGTTGTATATTGAAGAAAATACCAACTGAAACGAAGGGCCAAGGTGGAACAGAAAAAGTCTAACGATGATTAGCTTTGTAAGCACTTCCAAATATCCAGCATCTATTGATTGTCCATAGGCAATTGTAGATTCAGAGGTAACCAGAGCTCAATATGTGAAGGTGAAAACTGGTAGCAAATTATAGTCCATCATAATCATATATTGTTATTAAGCAGGTTATAGTCATTCACAGTATTTTCATGTAACGACTGCAATCAACAATGCATATTCTGAGTTGATGAAATGATTGAACTTGTTGCATACCAATCATTGGTTTGATGATAAAGAAAAGAATAGCACAAGTAATACGTTACCACCTCCTTAGCTGCGCAGTATCCATCAGTCTACCTCACTCATTTAAGAATCCATGTATTAGTGAAGCAGTGTCGAGTGGCAAGTGTTGCCAAGTTTAACCATTCAGATTGGCAGTGAAGCTGGGGCGTTGGTTACGCCGTAATGTCGGTATGACCAGGCAAATTTCAGCAGTCATTCTTAGCCTTGAGCCATCGGCTTTTGTTCTGCTAGCTTCGATGGTACGGCAGCATTTAGAGGGGAGCTGGTATTATTCACCTCCAGATCCCTTCATCCTCCGTTCTCCGTCCGAACCAGCCGGCTTCCGGGGTCACGTGATCACGCTAGCTGGTGACGTCGACGCGTTTCGCCTTGCACACTGGCGTGGCTTCGTCTCGAACGTGTTCTATTATTTTCTTTATCATCAAACCAATGATTGGTATGCAACGAGTTCAATCATTTCATCAACTCAGAATATGCATTGTTGATTGCAGTCGTTACATGAAAATACTGTGAATGACTATAACCTGCTTAATATCAATATATGATTATGATGGACTATAATTTGCTACCAGTTTTCACCTTCACATATTGAGCTCTGGTGACCTCTGAATCCACAATTGCCTATGGACAATCAATAGATGCTGGATATTTGGAAGTGCTTACAAAGCTAATCATCGTTAGACTTTTTCTGTTCCACCTTGGCCCTTCGTTTCAGTTGGTATTTTCTTCAATATACAACAGCTTAATATGAATCTTGGTTATTTAGATACATGACTAAATATAGTCACGCACCTAATTTCTCAACTCCATACTTCCCTCCCTTCTCCTCCTTACCCCCACCCATCCAGCTGGTTTCCAGCCTCCACACTTAGGATTACACCTCCATTGGATTTTTTTTGGTGGACCTCCTGGGAGGGGATACACACACCCCCCCTCCCAATTTACTTCATCTATTATGATGACCGCATCAAACATTTTTACACGAGTGTATCCACAGTGCAGGCTGAACACTAGGGTGTCCGGACAGCGCGCATAGTTTGTATGTTTTTGTGTTTGTCCTGAGTCTTGTCTAAGTGTTATTTGTTCTTTTATTTTTTATTTTTTGCATAGTGGTCAGCCTACATAGGTAGGCGATCAGCCTTAGAGTTCCTATATAGTCGTGCTGTACAAAATTTTTACTTTGATACACATTAATAAATACTGTTTTGTATCTTTAAATATTTCTGATCATTATTTTTGTTGCTTTAAGTAACCCCTTTAGGCCCCTAGTGGGCCGTACAGTCCCTTTTCCCCGGTTCTTTCCTTTTCTGTTTTGTTATATTATATTCATGGTTACAGCAACATCACCTAATTAGGTACATAATCCAGTACACGTGGTGACAATCATCGCCAGTACACTAGTGGATACTTGCGCTTCCCCTTGCTTCCCTTACCTTTTGACTAATATACTATTTCCCCAACACTTCGCACTTGACATTTTGCCGTAGACTAGTCAGAGAATTGGGTGGGTTCAGTTCCGGGAGACTAATCCTGGGGGATGACTTTAACCACTTGAGAACCGGCCCATTGCCAAAGTACGTCATGTATTTAAAGATGGATATCTCGGCAACGGCAGCAGCTGCTGCCACAACCGAGATATCCATCTCTTCATGGGGCGGTTCTGTTAATGATAACGGCGGTCTCCGGGGCGGATTTACCGCGAGATCGCCGTTATCGGTGGCGGGAGAGGGGGCCCCCCTCCCGCCGCTCTCCCGCGCCCTCCGCCGCTTACCGTTGCCGTCGGTAGTGGCGGAGGCGATCGGGTCTGTTCGGCTCCTCAGCAAGGATGCTAGTGAGGGAAAAATCGCCCCCACCCGTCCCCATAGCTCTGCTGGGCGGAAGTGACATCAAAACGTCAGTCCCGCCCAGCGTCTTAAAGAAACATTTTTTTTCTGTCATTTAAAAAAATGACAGTTTAATTATTATTATTTTTATTTTTTTGCATTTAAGCCTAAACATTATCTTTCACAATATATAAAAAAATTGGGGCAAATTTATTGTTGTCTTAGTTTTTAATTAAAAAAAGTGATTTTTTTCCCAAAAAAAAGTGCGCTTGTAAGACCGCTGCGCAAATACGGTGTGACAAAAAGTATTGCAATAACTGCCATTTTATTTTCTAGGGTGTTAGAAAAAAATATATATCATGTTTGGGGGTTTTAAGTAATTTTCTTGCAAAAAAAACTGTTTTAGTCTCGTAAACACCGAATCTGAACAAACCGGCTCGCAGGTCAAGTGGTTAACATACCCCTCGATCCAGAGGTGGACACATCCTCAGGAAAGACCTACATCTCTTATAAGATTCTGAAAAATATAAAGTCCCTCCTTCACTCCCTTGAGTTGGTCGACTCGTGGCGCTATAGAAATCCAGACGGCAGAGACTACACCTTTCCTTCTATCCCACATGATCGGTACTCGAGGATAGACTACCTTTTCATAACACAAAGGGACCTCCAGTCTGTCACAGAGGCACGTATATAGGCACACAGGTCCTATCTGATCACGCACCTATTGCACTCACATTAGACCCGCTGGTCCCAAATACAAAGCCTAACACTTAGGCCGCGTACACACGATCGAATTTGTCCGCTGAAAACAGTCCGATGGACCGTTTCAGCAGACATCTCCGATCGTGTGTATGGGCTAGCGGACAGATTTGTCCACCCGACAGATTTCAAAGCATGCTTTGAAATCTATCGGGTGGGAATCTGTCCGCCCGACATGTCTGCTGGTTAGTACATTTGAGGCGATCAAATACCACCAAAAAAAAGCTCTATTTGTAGGAAGAAAAGGACGTGAATTTTGTTTGGGAGCCACGTCGCACTACCGCGCAATTGTTAGTTAAAGCAAATCGCAAAAAGGGGCAAGGTCCTTTACCTGCATTTTGGTCCGGGTCTTAAGTGGTTAAGTAAAATTCGCACTCTTGAGTCGGCCCATAAACAATCCCTGTCGGCACATTCGGCGTCCTCCTTGCTGGAAGCTAGGAAAGCCCTGAAACAAACATATGACACCAGGACTAGGAGATTCCTATTTTTCAGACGAAAACTGTACTATGAGCACGGGGATAAACCCGGTAACCTACTTGCACGAGCCCTGAAGGCCTTAGCCTCCAATACTAATATTTCAGGAATACGGGACAAAAATGGCGCCATCGATCGGGAGTCTAGCAAAATAGCGCAGCACTTTCACAGTTTTTACACCAACCTATACAATCTCCCTCCGCAGGGTGGGTCCTGTGGAGGTGCGGCTGACAGATCACAGGTAATCCAAGACTACTTACAGTCTTCGGCTATGCCATCGCTTAATGCAGAGGCAGCTTCCCTACTTGAAAGCCCCATAACCACCTCGGAACTTCAGTTGGCCATTCGCAATCTAAAAACCGGGAAGAGTCCTGGACCTGATGGGTTTAGGGCCATATACTATAAAACTTTCCTAGACGTTCTTGTCCCCCCACTCACAGAGGCCTTAAATTCCCTCTCACAACCGAGGGGAGTTCCATCGGATTTCCTCTCGGCATTTATCACCGTCATCCCCAAACCGGGCAAGGACCCACTCCACTGTGCAAGTTATAGGCCCATCTCGCTGCTGAACCTTGACACTAAACTTATGGCAAAGATCATTGCGAACAGATTGAGGCCCCTGCTTCCCCAGTTGATAGGGCCTAGTCAGGCTGGCTTCATGGCGGGCAGGGAAGCCAGGGACATTGTGACGAAGGCCCTTAATCTAATTTACGCAGGAGCGAAAGATCAAGGGCTTTCTCCTGTCAACAGACGCGGAGAAGGCCTTCGATCAAGTAGCGTGGGACTACATGCTTGAGACCTGCAGACACGTGGGTCTGGGCCCACATATGATGGCCTGGATATCGTCACTGTATGCAGATCCCTCTGCCAAACTTAAGATAAACGGGACCCTGTTGGATAGTGTCTTAATCAGAAAATGGACCAGACAGGGTTGCCCGCTGTCACCCTTACTTTTTATTGTTTCGTTGGAACCGTTTATCAGGAAGATCCTAGCCAACCCCTCTATCCAAGGTTTCCAGTTGGGGGGATTGGAGGTCAAGGTCGCTGCTTATGCAGACCATCTCCTATTCTTTTTGGAAAACCCCCACACCTCTATACCATCCCTGTTGCGGGAACTCAATATATATGGTCAGGTATCGAATCTCAAAATTAATTACTCAAAATCTGAGGCTTTAAATTTCACCTTGCCGGACCCTGTTTTGAGACTTGCACAAGGGAATAGTCCTTCACCTGGATAGACTCAGCCATTAAGTATTTAGGGGTCTGGTTGACTCCCAGACTATCATCAATATTTGAACGCAATTTTATTCCCTTGCTCAAGACTATTGACTCTGACCTACGAGCCTGGCATTCAGGATGTCTGTCCTGGTTTGGCAGAGCCACTGTTTGTAAAATGGCCATCCTACCCAGAGTGCTCTATCTGATACGGACTCTGCCAGTTAGGATCCCCCGAAGCTTTTTTACCTCCCTACAATCTATTCAGATGCGTTTCATTTGGGCCCATAAAAAGCCGTGCATCCGATGGACCCTGCTTACCAGACCTAAGGAACGGGGGGGAATGGGTGTACCTGACTACAGAAAATACTACTATGCCTCGCACATTGCTAGGATACTTGACTGGCATTGCCATGCCGATCACAAAGATTGGGTGGAGATTTAAACTTTGCAGGTTCCCTCCTTGAATCCCCAGAGCCCATCACACGCGGTCAATGAGGTCGCACCCCCTGATTGGAACGACACTTGATGTTTTCCATCAACTAGCCCGGAACCCCGGGTTTCCATCGCCCCTGGGTCCACCCACTCCGTTGAGGGACAACCCAGGCTTTATACCGGGTGTAGGAAATGGACTGGGGTGGGTTAGGAGCTGCGACAGACAGGACACCCCTTTTGGCCACACACTGCTTCGACAATAATATAATGAAAACTTTGGACTCACTTAATAGAAACAGGACCCTACCTAGACTACCCATGTGGTTATATTTTCAAATCCGTAGTTTTGTCAATCATGCCTCCCGCAGGCTTCACTTTACGAGGGGCATGACAGAATTGGAGTCAGTTTTCCTCAAGGGAGACAAGGTCCTTAAGACCACCTCCGTCGCATATGCCTGGTTGCAGGATCTGTTGGGGTCTGGTGCGGATAATTACAAAGAGAAGTGGGCAAAAGCCCTTGCGGTGCCAATTTCAGATGCTCAGTGGGGTAGGGCATGCATCTCTGCTCACAAATGCTCTCTGAGCACACAATCACAGGAGACCGCCTTTAAAATTTTGACACAGTGGTATGCCACCCCTGATAAGATACAGAAATGGTTCCCGGACTCGACTGATCTTTGCTAAAGAGGATGTGGCGAAAAGGGAACCTTATTGCACATATGGTGGCTCTGTGATAGTACCCTTCTGGTTGAAGGTAAAGGAGTTGATCGGGCAAATCACGGAGACCAGCCTCCCGCTTGATGCAGCGTGCTGCCTGCTCAATATCTCGCACTTTTCCCTACGGAGTTACAAACGCTCCCTGTCCAGACACCTGCTCAATGCAGCAAATTCGCTGATCCCCCTTCATTGGAAGTCTCCGCAGATTCCCACTATACCAGATTGACTTCGCAAGGTTTCTGTGATTTGTGAGATGGAGGACACGGCCGCACAGTCCGATGAGCTGGTCCGTCGATACCACGAAACCTGGTCTCCCTGGTTTGCCTTCCGCTTCTCCAAAGAATACGAAGCCCTGATCCATGAGGCTACGTGATTGGTCCTACCGCCATTTTTTTCCTGCTTTTGTTTGTGCTTTGGGCCGGGTTGGTCCACTACTGATAGTTGTAAGGCCCCATACACACGAGCAGACAGATTTGTTCAAATCTGTCGGGCCGACCGATTTGAACAAATCTGTCTGCTGGGGACATATTAGTTTGATCGTGTACACAAAGACGGCGCGGTGATGTTGACGCCGCCATGTCACCGTACCAGGAAGTAAAACACTTCCGCACATGCGTCGAAACCATTCGGCGCGTGTGCGAGAAGACATGTCTGCAGGTTAGCGTACTAACCAACAGACATGTCGGGCAGACGGGTTCCCAGCTGACAGATTTCAAAGCATGCTTTGAAATCTGTCGGGTGGCCAATCCGTCGGCTCACCCGTACACACGGTCGAATCTGTCTGCTGGGACGGTCGGCCCGACCGTTTCCAGCAGATAGATTTGATTGTGTGTACGCGGCCTTAGAGTTACATACCTGGAAAGTGGTTAGATGACACTCACTCCCTATTCTACCCGGACTTTTCTTAATTACTTGATTCCATTCATTTTTTTCTCTTTTCTTTTTTCTTTCTCCTTCTTCTCGCTCCTTCCTGTTTGTCTATCTCCGTACATTACGTCGAGGAATGATCTTTGACATTAGGTGGCTGTAATTCTCTCAATACCGCGCTGCCACTCAACCACCTGTCACATTTTATCTTCCAGTTGGCGCTACACACTGGCCTATGGTTTGCAGATATTGCTCATATTTTCTTCCCCTTCTTTATTAGGTGCAGGCTGTTCCCCTATAGAGCAATGTTGTCTTGTGATTTATTATATGTGCCAATTTACCACGTACCTTGTTATTTGCATAACCCTTCTGTACTTCTCATTGTTCTTCAATAAACTTTGATGATAAAAAAATGTGCACTTACATTTCAAGGTCCAGGTCCAAAAAAACGCAGTCTCTCCAAGTTGTGGCATGCATTTCAGGTCGTAATCACGAAAACCCTAAGGCCTCGTACACACCATGAGATTTATCCGATGAAAACGGTCTGTCAGACCGTTTTCATCGGATATGTCTGCTGGACTATTTTGGTTTGATCCCTGTATACACGATCAAACCAAAATCCCAGCTGGCAGACAGCGCGGTGACGTGGCGGTGACGTTGACGCCACGCCACATCACCGAACCGGGAAGTAAAATACTTCCACGCATGCGTCAAATCCAATCGGCGCATGCAGGTGATTTTTGTCCGCTGGTTAGGCGTACTAACCAGCGGACATGTCGGACGGACGGTTTCCAGCAGACAAGTTTTTAAAGCATGCTTTAAAACTTGTCTGCTGGAAAAACCTGTCTGCTCGCCCGTACACACGATCGGATTTGTCTGCTGAAACGGTCCATCGGACCAGTTTCAGCAGATAAATTTGATCGTGTGTACGCGGCCTCAGTGACATAAATACGGGCGGACTCACAGCCTCAATGCATATAATAATCAACCCTTCATCAGGAAGCCTACCCACCTCCATTTCATTGAAGCCCTATATACCACACCATTCGTTCTAATTGGTTTGCAAAAAATCTGTCAAAAATATCAGGTTTAGGTTACCCGCAACTTGGAATAGCTTAAAAAACAAACATAAAAAAAAACATATTGGCATCTCACCTTTACAATTGAAACTTATGTGGGCAACATAAAAACACGTAAAACAATCACAAGTCTGTTAAATCATATAAAAATAAATCAATAAAAAAATAATGTCATTCATATACAAATCAGACATTACAAAATCACAGGACTGAAGTTGGTAATATAATCCCCTGGTCCAGTGACATAATTAGAATAATTGAATTTGGTGTACAAATTTTAAAAAAAAATATATATAGCAATATTAGTTTAATCAGTTTCCATAACACACATCCATATTGGTATCAAGTGGCCAAATGTTGTACTGTATGTGTATACTGGTCCAACCAACAGTCTCACACCCCCTACACCTGATTTTAAAAATACAAAAACAATGTTTAAAATAATACATTATATTACAATTAAAATTAAAGGGAGGGGAAAACTACCTTTATTAATCCAAGGGTGACTTAAAAACCTTATTAGTCACACCTATAATATACTATGTTCAATAACTACAATGTATATATATATATATATATATATATATATATATATATATATATATATATATATATATATATATATATACAGTATATATATATATGCAAAAGCTAAAATCTAGCAATTCTAAAGTTGGAGATATAACAATTTATGTCAATATCTATATTGAGTCTCGATGGAAACAAACAACCAACCTTATGTATCCATCAGGTCTCATTCTGGGAAATCTGTCTATGAAGCTAACTTCCTTTCCAGTGTCTATAAACCCTATCAATGCCCACAAACCCGAGGACAGATGGGTCCCTATTATGCATCTTTCTAAAATAACTGGACATGTTATGTTTAATACTGCCCTTTCTGATATTAGTAACATGTTCATTGATTCTTTTAAATATGGGTCTAGTAGTTCTACCTACATACGGTATATCACCCCACAAGGGCAAGCAAGGAGATATGTTACACATTTGGTGTGGCAAGTAATAAAAGTATTGATGTCATACTTTGGACCTGTAGTGCCATGACAATTTTTAACCTTCCTTTTTTTATCACTACTGTAGTGGTTCTACAGGAAATACCTCTAAAAAAGGTAGTAGGTCTTTTAGGGGGATCCAAACCATTTTTGGCTATTCTATTACATATAACAGGAGCTTTTCTGTATATAAATAGAGGATTTTTTAGGAGTATTTTGCTCAAGGTGGAATCTTTCAACAGGATCAGACAATATTTGCGTATATTTTTTTCTACACTTTTGTATTGGGTATGGTAACCTGTCGTAAACTGTTTTTTCCTTTTTTTGTCTTTGTGTCAGAAACTTGTTTTACCAATCTCATCTCTTGTTTTTATTAGATCTTTTGTTTTATAGCTCTTCTCTTTAACTTCTCTATGAGTTTCTTTGATTGGGAGAGAAAGTCATTTTTATCATGACAGTTTCTTTTAACTGGCCTTTAGGAATGGCTGCAATCCACCTGGGGTGATGACAACTCCTAGTGAATACATAGCCATTTCTATCCACATCTTTAAAATAAGTATGAGAGTACACTTGATTATCTCTCTTATATGGTTTTAAGTCTAAAAACTGAATGGTGTCTGAATTCCAATTGGCTGTTAATATGATGTTGTAAGCATTACTGTTTAATGAGGCCAAATAACTCTTTGAGCTTTTCCTCAGATCCCCTCCATAACACCAGGATGTCATCTATAAGACCCCTTTCACACTGGGGCATTTTTCAGGCGCTTTTGGGCTAAAAAACGTTGCCTGCAGTCCCAGTGTGAGAGCCCAAGTGTTTTCACACTGAGGTTGTGCGCTTGCAGGAAGTTTCAGGTGGTGCGAGAGCGGTGTATACACCGCTCCTCCACCGCCCCCACCATTGAAATCAATGGGCGCCGCTGCCAAAGCATCTGCAAAGCGGTCACTTTTAACCCTTTTTTTGGCTGCTTGGGGGGGTTAAAAGTGCCTAGCTAGTGGCCAGAAAGCGCCGCTATAACAGCGATAAAGCATAGCTAAAATTAGTGGCGCTTTACTGCTAACGCCCCCCCCCCACCCCAGTGTGAAAGTAGCCTTAATCTATGATAACATCCTAGCTCTGGATCCTGGGAATACCCCTTCTTCTTCCCATTTATTTAAAAAGATGTTTGCTATACTTGGTGCATACCTAGACCCTATAGCCACACCTATTAATTTATTAAAATACTCCCCCTGGTGCCAAAAATTATTATTGGACATTGCAATGTCCAATCTATCTAAAATGTATTAAATCGGCTCCTGTTTAATTTCTGAACATTTGTGTAAAGCCCATTCGGCTGCTTTTATGGCATCTTTTTGTCTAATGTTAGTGTACAATGACTCCATTGTAAAGGTGAGATACCAATATGTACAGTAGCATTTGATGTTTTTTTTAAAGCTAGTGCAAAGTGGATTTGCCTTTCGTAAATATGTATGTATTGTTATTTACCGTTTGTACTAATGCATGTGATTTTGAGGACAGTGCACATCCTTTCTGGCCTCTCTGAAGTGTGCGAAACTTGTCCCAGAAGGACATCATTTTTGTGGCTATTGCTATCCTTGTTGCACATTCAATTTGTGGTAACTTAAGCATAAAAATATTGCTGTCCATCTGAATACGTTGATAGCATTCTGTGCACATGATGTATTGTGAATAGGCAAGGGCATGCTCACTCCTCCACAGACTGTGGAGTCCTATTGGTTATTGTTTTTTTTTCTTATCCACTTTACTTATCTTAACTCAAATTATTTTTCAATATGTTTCAAAATTAACAGAAGATGGCATACTCTGAGAAACCGTTTTCGAAGAGATTTGAATGACGAGTCAGAGTGTGCCAACGGTTCCGTAGCTACCACCAAGAAAAAATCGGTCTACTTTGAAATGTTGTCCTTCCTAAGGAAAGTCATGGACGTTAGATCGTAAGTGACATTTGGATGTTCCATCTAGAAAGTGAAAAAAGTAGGTATTCATATAGTAAAGTTTTGAGACCAAATGTTCCTCGTTTTTATTGTAGTACATCATCAAATGTCATCAAACGAGTGTGAGGCGTACACTATAAATAATGAGACAGAGGCAGTGCAGGGAGGTGAGCAAGCCACACAAGAGGGAGTCTGTGGACGCGTATGAGACAGCATGTCCGAGTGCACGTCCAAGCTCTACACAAAGATCAGTGAATGTAAGCCTACTCTGATGATCACTAATCTTTATCTGGTGTACACCAAGGCATCATTGCATTTCTCAATCGGCATATTAATCTTTACAGGTTAGTCATGACAGGCCAACAACATCACCATCCTCGTGGCGTGGCAAAAAGCCACAAAATGCAGAGATGCACAAAGCCATGAAGTCCTTCATGAACGAGATAACCACCTTTAAAAGACCGGAGAGTAAGGATCCATTCTTGAATCCAAACAACTCAAATGCTTCCTTCCCGAGGACAATTTATCACACACTTCAAAAAGTACCAGCAGATGGAGATACATATGGGTATATTTTAATTATGTGGGGGGATGTATTAGAGCTGTCAGAAATGCCATTGCCCACTATTAGCCAGTATGAACCCCCTCAGAGGCCATACCATCAATATTCCTATGAGCCCCCTTGCCTTCCGGCCCAGCCATATCTACCGCCATATCCGCAGACCCCTGTCGTCTGAACCTCTTTGGTGACTTAAGTGTTTGAAGGAAATGATGAAGCTGCAAAGCATTCCAGATAGGTAAACAGAAAAAGCCTGCAGGTTCCATTGAAGCGGTTATGGATGGCCAACCATCTGATACTAAAAAATGCGATGGGCGAAATCGATTATTTTGTCGCATAATAGAAAAGCGATGGTCTCTCAAGCCTGGGGGAAATTCTAGATTCCCAAGAATGGGCATCAGGGGCGAGTCCACTGTCGAAAGAGAGGTTTTAACAATCACTTGTGAGTAGGGATGAGCTCCGCGTTCGATTCGAACGTATGTTCAACTCGAAATTCGAATGTTATGGGCCGTTCGCGCCAAATTTGAGTGGCGCGTCACGGCCCATAATTCACTGCGGCATTGCACGCTGATGATTGGCCAAGCATGCACTATGACCTGCATGCTTGGCCAATCACAGCACGCAAAAAAACGGAGAGAGAGCCATAATTGGCCAAAGCCAGGGTGGCTTTGGCCAATTATGGCTCAGGGGGTTTAGTACACGCCCTGCACTATAAAAGGCCGCCTGCAGGGTGGCCTTGTGTAGTGTGTTGTGGCAGTTAACAGAGAACAGAAAGAGTGTCATTTTTTGCAGGTAGATAGAGAAGGCAGTCTAGTCAGTTAATGTTACAGTGTGTAGATGATATATATATATACATCCCAGGTGTTTTACATATATTTATACACTGTATAGCTTAGCTAGATCAGTTCTTCCTAATTTACTGGCAGGCAGGTGATTATGCTATTTAAAGACATTATCACAGGCATAGACACACATCAGGTACAATATTTAAAGGAATTTTTCCTTTTTGTTTTTTTTTATTTAAGCATCATTAAAATCACTGCTCCTGATGCAGGAGTATTGATTTTAATGATGCTTAAATAAAAATAAAAAATAAATGAAAAATTCCGTTAAATATTGTACCTGCTGAGTGTCCATAGTTTGCCTGTGAAAACGTCTTTGAGAACCCGGGTCTTGCCCGAGGGAACATGTATCAATGGAAAAAAAGTTTTCAAGACTGTCGTTTTTTTAGGAGTCCTGCTCCTGAAAAAACAACAGTTTTTTAAACTTTTTACCATTGATACATGTTCCCTCGGGCAAGACCTGGGTTCTCAAAGACATTTTACGACAATAACTTTCAGTCCGTTCGAAGGTTCTGGTGCAAATCAAATGGGGGGGGGGGGGGTTTCGGCTCATCCCTTTTCGTATTGTAGAACCAGAGGATGCCTCTTTAGATCAAGCGAAAGTTTATTGTAACACCATCACTTTCAGTGAAACATCTGTTTGCTCTTGTTCAATTTGAACCCAGAGTTTGTTTATTGATTGCCGATTCCAATCTATGAGTCTCCCCATATGCACAGCCTGATAGTATTTAAGTACGTCTGGGAGTGCTATTCCTCCACTATGTTTAGGCCTAGAAAGTTGGGATCTGGGATTGAACCTGTTTAATGTAATAAGATGGTATCTTGATCGGCAGAGTCTGAAATAAATATAGATACTTGGGTAGGATACTCATCTTTAAGAGATTACATCTAGCAAACCATGAATACAGCCCCCGGTTCCAAGTTTCTAATAGAATGCGTGTTCTAGTCAATAGGGGAGGAAAAATTAAGTTCAAAAACCCGTAATAGATTGGAGGGGGATATATGTTCCTTGATATATCAAGGCTGTATATGTCCACTTAAATCTAAAATGTATCTGTAGGGTCTGCAGCCTCTCAGTAGGAAGACCTACCCCATTGCCTCTGATTTGTTAAAATTGATCCTTAGATTAGACATTCGACCATAAATTTCAAATTCTTGGATAAGATTCAGCAATGAAACCAAAGGGTTGGTGAGGGAGAAGAGTAAATCGTCAGCAAAAGCTAAGATTTTATGTTGTTCCTCTCTCACTCCAACTCCAGTAAAATCTAGGTTCACGCGGATCCTACACAAAATGGCTCCAGGGAGAGAACATAAAGAAGAGGGGACAGTGGACACCCCTACCTTGTCCCATTTGAGATAGGGAATCTGGTTTTTATGTTAAACTAAGAATTTTGTGAAATTTTGCATATGTTATGCTTTGTTCAAACTCTGACCAAGTTTTGACAAAAAAAAAAGTTAAGTGAAAAAACGTTATTTTAAACGGGTGATACAGAATAATAAAAAAACGTTTTGAACATATCATGTGATTTTTGGTCTTTTTATGTTATCAAAACACAGTAAAATTACAAAATATAGCAAACATAACACAAGTTATTTCCATATGGTATCGGACATATTTGTACAATTGATGAAATTTGCACTGCATTATTTGAATATATTGATATTGCCATGGAACCTCTCCTGGTGGAGATAGAAAGAAGTCTTCGAATGTCTGCAAGGTAGACAGACAGAATAGTGTAATGATTCTGTTACGCATGTGCGGACAGATATGTCTGCTGGTTAGTGTACTAACCAGCAGACATGTCGGACGGACGGGTTCCCAGCAGACAGATTTTAAAGCATGCTTTAAAATTTGTCTGCTGGAAAAACCAGTCTGCTCGCCCGTACACACAATCGAATTTGTCTGCTGAAACGGTCCGTCGGACCGTTTCCAGCAGATGAATTTGATCGTGTGTATGCGGCCTTATAGAAATCTGGAAGCCCCCTTTAACCGAACGCCGATATACGTCAGCACTTTGAAGAAGGATATCTTTGTTATGGCAGCAGCTAGCTTTTTTTTTTATCGCATTGTAGTGTAAAAAATTAGATCTGAGACCCCAGATCTCATATTTAAGAGGACCTGTCATGCTTTTTTTTTTTATTACAAGGTGTGTTTATATTCCTTGTAATACGTTGCTTTGTGAATTCCATGCTTCCCTCTCTGCGTTGCGTAGCGTAAAGAAGATACGCTACAGCGGCATATATATAGAGGTTCCACAAAAATAAATGGAAATTTTTTATGTTTCACAAGTGGTTTTGCACAGAGCAGGTAAGTATAAACAGTACGTATATTTTTTTTTTTTATTTACAAAAAAGCATTTACAATCACTTGCTTGCACCAAACTCAGGGCAGTTTAGCTCATCCCTAATTTGACATCACCACCCACCTTCCCACTTGTCCTTGGTGGTTGCTATACAGAAGAGGGTCTGCTTCTATTCTTAGGAGGACACTCTTTTATATCAGGACAACTGGAACAAGATAGGACTACAGAACTACAGATAGGGCTACAGAAGGCCCTCTGCTATTGTGCGGTTCAGTAGTTCTAAGAGAACAATGTAATTGACAACAGCTAACATGGGCAGAGAGAATTTATTAGCTCACAAATTTATGACATTTCTTTTATGTTAACAAGTAGATATAAAAACACCTTCAATGGAATAATTAAGAGATTAAAAGGGATCAAATAAGATATTTTATTGTTATGGTTCAAATACACTTTAAGACCGCGTACACACGAGGAGACATGTCCGATGAAAACGGTCCACGGACCGTTTTCATCGGACATGTCTCCGGGGATATTATGGTTCAAATACACTTTAAGGCAAATACACTTTAAGGCCGTGTAAACACGAGGAGACATGTCCGATGAAAACGGTCCGCGGACCGTTTTCATCGGACATGTCTCCGGGGATCTTTTGGTCTGATGTGTGTACACACGATCAAACCAATATCTCCGCGGACAGACAGCGCGGTGACGTGGCGGTGACGTTGACGCAGCAACACATCCGCAAACCAGGAAGTAAAATGCTTCCACGCATGCGTCAAATCCATTCGACGCATGCGGGGGATTTCAGTCCGCTGGTTAGACGTACTAACCAGCGGACATGTCTGACGGACAGGTTTCCAGTGGACAAGTTTTAAAGCATTGTTTTAAAACTTTTGTCCGCTGGAAACCTGTCCGCTAGGCCATACACACGATCAGATATGTCTGCTGAAACTGGTCTGCGGACCAGTTTCAGCGGACATGTTCGATTGTGTGTACTAAGAGACAAAATTTGGCCCTTACCAAAGCATAGGTGTGGTTACTAGATGGCACAGAAAACACAAGCACATGTGTGCCAAGAAGGAAGACAATAAGAGTGATTAGATGACCAAAACAAATAAGGAGCAGCAATGGATACATTCATAGGTGTGCAGAGGGGGTGTACCAGGTATACCTACTGGCAAGGCTTCCCCCCATCTTGCTTCCCAGTGCCCCATTCCCAGTTCTGCTGGCTGCATTCTTCTCCTCTCCTCCAGCTGCTGTGGGGGATGTTTCAGAATGGAGAGTAGGGGAAAGGGCTTATCAATATATCATTACCAGACCTTTTTTTTCTTATTGAACACACTTACAAACTGTGTTTACTATGCTTCAGTTTATAAATGAACAGGAAACCGCTCAGTACAGAGCCCTATCCTGTTCATTTCTCTGAGGGTGCAGAGAAAGGCATGTGTGTTTGAGCTATAGGCAATAGGCTGCATACCTCCTTGACATCTCTAAACACTAAATACTAAAATTGTCAGTAGTTAGAACTAACTTTTTGTTTCTTGTTTTATTGTGATGCCATTATGCTAGTTTTAAGAAGTAGAAGAAGAAGAAAAAAATGTATAAAGATTACTAGACCAGTTTATTGAGACCACATGTTTGTCTATGGCAGCATTGTGGTGTCACTTTCATCCCCAATAAAAAACAGGATACACGAACATACTGGAACAATGTTTAACATTCTACATTTATCATTAATATATTTCATTATTGCTTTACCATCATTCACCACTGTCATCATCATTGACCTCATACAGTAGTTATTATGCCAAGTATGTGACAGCCTTAATACATCTGAGACATGTTTTGTATTTTATGTATAGACTTTGATGTCATTTATGATTAAAACTCATTGATTTCAAGATGGTAAGGAAACTATACGACCTACTCAGTAAGGCAGTGCAAAGAGTAATGATCTGTAAAGTACAGTAACCCATGGCAACTAACAAGACTTGTTTACTGGTGTATCATTACCCCCCCCCCCCCAGAGCAATTGCTGATGTCAGGGTTCCTCACTGTTACACAGCCAGTCACACAGCATTTACTTCTTGCATCCAGACACAGAAATCAGTCATTTGGCTTGTTTTGTTGTTTTATTAGGGGATACCTTGAATGGGGGAAAGAATATTGGGATGCTCACTGCAGATATTGATGAATCAATGATGATTAGTCAGGTGAACCTTGTGAGTAACTCGTTTACAGTGGTTGTAAACCCATACAGACCACTTTAACCTACAGGTAAGCCTAGATTAAGGCTTACCTGTAGGTGCAACACATATCTCCTAAAACAACACAGTTCATGAGATATTTGCAGAAAAGACTGCACCGATGTCTACGGCGCAGGTGCGCCATAGACAACGGCATGGGCGCACTGAGAGTGCAATTAGTGAGGGCGATTGTGCCATCACTGACAGCTCTTGCGCGCATGCACGTGAGTGACGTCATTGCGGCTCCAGCCAATCACAGCACCGGAGCCGCTATACCCAGAAGCACTGCTGGGGTTGTATAAGATCAGGACTACATGTCCAAGGATCCTTTTCCTCTGCTCCTGCTGCTGTTAGAGTCCTTCTAATTAGCTCCTGTAATTGTCTCCTTCTGTTCCTGCCATTAGAAACACAGGGGAGGGGAGCAGAGAGCAGACAGCTGCCTAAGCGAGCACTGCTCGCATTAACAGATTTAGCTAAGAGGAGGGGGGGAATCCCCTGCAGACACTGACAAGCGGGCTCTCCCTCAGTGGAGAGTCTGTGTACTTGCAGCGGCCGCAAGGTGCAGGAGAAACAGGGCACCTGCTACATATGTATGGTGCATGTATATTATTATCTCCAATTTTACATTTATGAACATTAAACCTCATTTTCCACACAGTTGCCCATGAAACAGTGCATTGAGGTTGGCTTGTAATCTGGAGACATTGTATAAGGACATTATTCTACTAAAATTGTACTTTTAATCCCAGACCCTATATATTTAGAAATTATATTGTGATTGTTAGTTTTTAATGTGTGTGATTGTAGAGACAAAAAGGAAAGTAAAATCATGAGCTAACAGCCCTTTTCAATAGTGTGGTTTGTTACTTTGTAAAGTGCAGTATCCTAGATAAAAGATGAATACCGCTTGATTGATATGGATCACTTTACACATAGTCATTGCACTTTGCACTGCCCTATGGAATAAGTTCTAAACACTGTTAGGAAAACTGTTAATAAAGTGTAATGGTGGCAGGCTCTACAAGTCAGTCACTAAACTAATGTTGTGTCATCTTCATTCCCTCTTGTAATTCTTATTTTTCAAGCGATATCGGCAGGCTGGGGGAGCAGAGGATATCCTGTTGGGGATCATATTTTTGTTGGGACTTTTCTTTTGGGAAGCTGAGTGAAAAGCACCATGTAGGTGTGCGTTGCATAATAAAGTGCACATTCAGGGACTGCTCCAGTTAGGAGGTATAACTGACTAAATTCCCCACATTATGAAAAAGTGTTTTAATAAACATTCAATAAAAAAAAAAAAAAAGTAAACAATGTTCCCTGAAGTAAATCTATCATCAATCATGTTGTCTAATGATGTCGATACAGTATCAGTAACAATGAGCTACTGTGATTACCCACTGCCTAATGATGTAGCCCCACCACCATCATAACCTGCTAAAAATGACAGATCCCCAGAAATTTTCAGTGAGTTGTGACTACTCTGTCTACAATATTTTTGGTCTAGCATCAGACCATACTACTCACAAAATGTAACATCATTATTTGGCTCTGCTCCTCGATCGTTTCTGAAACAGCTGTTTACTAACCTTGCAGTATATAGACTTGGATAACATCTTATTATTCTGATGTGCGTGAATGGTTCTCCAAATATGCAAGTGCCATATTTGCTAGTACAAAAAATGAATGCTTCAGAAAAATGCTTTAATAAATATTTTGTGGATATTTCATAGAATATGTTTTGAAAATGTGATAGTTATAAATAGATTAACAGTACTGCTAATTGAAGTAGTACTTGTATTTCAGACATACTTTAAATACATTCATTATACTAAATTGAAACTTGCAGTTAGCTAATTTAATTGTACATTTTTCAACTTATCTTGGGGTTACTTTGCATCAGACAAAGGTCACCAAATTGATATTAAAGTTGATTAAGATTCATTGGCAGGAAGGAACAAAGGCAGACTTTACAAGACCAGCATATTTCAAAATTAAATTAAACAAAATATGGACCGCTGAATTCTCAAACAGGAACATCAGAAACACTGTCTACATCATAACCTGCCATGTCAAGTCTTTCCACCAACACCTCCCACCACCTTGATGTTGTCATGGTTGGGGACATTTCATCTTGCCTTGTCATCGAGGATACAGGAGCACAGTTCCCTCTTAGGTTTCATAACATATCTCTGGTGTAGAACATAGACATGCCTATATTACATACAAAAGGTGGATTTTCTTGAACACTTCTATACTGTTTTAATGTGTATTATCTAATTCTTTTTTAATCCTTCAGGGTCACTACAAGTGCCAGCTGTTTATTGGGTAGTATAAAGGCTGTTTAGATTATTCACATATTTAGTTATGGTAATTATTACATTTTGCAGTGTTTATGTGCAGCATTGTGGAACACAGACAGTACATGGTAATGTTACAACAAGGTCATTTTGTACCAAGTAATGCATCCTTAAGAGCATTTTTTTATTTATTTTTTGCCAAAACATACAAACGGAAGCTATGCTGTGCACCTCTGTGATAAATGCACATTTTCCCATCTTTTATCCCTTTAAAAATTCTATAACAACATATACCCAGGGGCCCTGATAGAAATCCATTGTGCTTCTAACTTTCTAGGACACTATCTGAGTTCTACTCTGCTGGACTTCAGAATTTTGCCTATCCCAATCGCTTTTTGCCAATCTCCAAAATCATACCTTGATTTACTTCCCAGCAAAACAATGGCATTACCTTGACGCCAATAGCCTGTTTTTACACTGTGTGCAGGGTAAGGGCTATTGAGAGATGTACTTTTGAGGGACATGCCAATAGAAAGGGACCTATAGCACTTTTCAGATCCCTCCTCTCATCAGCTTTGACTGCAAGAATTTTGTAAGCTGGTGAAGATTAGTGTTGAGCGGAATACGCCATATTCGATTTCGCGATATTTCACGAATATATAGAAGAATATTCGTGAAATATTCGTTATTATCGAATATTCGTGATATTTTATAAAAAAAAAATGTTGCGAAATTTCGCTAATGTGAATGCGAAATTGATTGCGAAATTCTCGTCTGCACGTGCGCATGCGCGCGAACAACACGCGAATACAGAGATCATTTCCTATAGGAAGCACAATGCTAAGCTCTAAGATCGCAATACACAGGAAAAACGCACAGAAACACTCCACTCTCTCTAGCCACCTTGTGAATCTGCACTGAAATACTGCTGGGAGTGATCTTATATAATGGTCGTGCAGGCAGGTTCCTATTGGTTGCTATGGAGGTTGCTAACGTCTGACAACTGTGGTAGGGGAACTCTGATTGGCTCTGATGCAAAAGAAGGGCAGAGAAAGTATTCGCGAATATTCGTTATCGAATATTCGCATTGCGAATATTCGGCAACATAAAAGGATCGCCTCAGCTACTCGGCCCAGGGTCTCTAATCATACCAGCAATGCTTTTAGACGTCGATGGAGATCACTAGGATGTGATCTGTTTTAAAAATAAATTTGAAAAAATACGAATATTCGCAATAGCGAATATTCGCCGCGATATTCGAGTTATTCAATATGCAATATTCGTAACGAATATTCGCAATGCGAATATTCGTGAGCAACACTAGTGAAGATATCACACATAGCAACACAATCTGTTTTCCACTAAAAGGACAAAGAAAAATGTAAAAGAAAAAAGCAATGTTAGCACATGTTCTAGAGCAGTGTTTCTCAACTCCATTCCCAACAGGTCATGTTTTCAGGCTTTCCATTATTTTGCACAGGTGATTTGAGTTTCACCGACTTAGTAATTACCACAGCCGTTTCATCCTGAAATCCTGAAAACATGACCTGTTGGGGCGCCTGTAAGGGAAAAGACAGGAGGATGTTAGTCATGCATGTGCCCCTTGTGATGTGTGCATCATGGGGGGGGGACAGTCATGCCTGCCACCCATGTCACTCACCAACCAGCCAGGTGTCCCCATACACGTTCTGTTCGAATTCAATTCGGATGGGGCTCTGATTGTAGATGTAGCTGTCATGGCTGTATCCGGGGTGTTTGGCATGGACGTGCCATATGAGGCCTTGGGAATAGACTATCACCTGTACGTTGATGGAGTGCCAATGCTTCTGATTGCGGTATATGTGCTCTGTCTCATGGGGGCAGTGGAGTGCCACATGTGTGCAATCAATGGCCCCCACGGTGTGGGAATCTGGCAATTCTGTAGAAATCTGTCATTGCCTTCAGCCGCAGCTCCTCAGTGGTGGGTTTGATGATTTGGTTGGCCATGCATCTGAGGATTGCAGGGACAACCTGGTGCACACATCTGCTCATGGAGGATTGTGACATCCCAGCCACCACTCCACTTGTTCTTTGAAAAGAGCCACTGGCAAGGAAATGGAGTGTTTCCATGACCTTGACCAGTGGCTGCACTGCATGTGAGCGGTGTGTTGGGCTGGTGATGTCCTCCTGCAAGGTTGTGGTTAATTCCAGGATGGCATGAGGGGTGAATCTGAAGATGCGATACACCTCAGAATCACTCATGCCAAAGAGGTCTATGCGTGTGCGGTATATCCTCTCCCGTTCCCTCCTCCGTGCCCTCCTCCTTCTTTGCTCCTCTAAAGTCAGTAGTATAGCTATGAGCAAGGATGCCCCTGGCATGTTGGCATACAGATTGTTGTGCAACAAGTGTGACTGCTCAGCTCCTCACTAACAGTGTTGCTTTCTCTGACATGTAGACGGATTGCCTAATTTTATACCACCTTTTATATGGTCTAATTTTAGACAGGACGTGCAGCTGTTGCGCACAGTGCGTAGCCTGCGCTGCAACAACGTTCTTTTGTGGATCCCCGTAACTCCCTCATTAGCATATTTGAATATCAAATCAATGGTGTGTCTAGCGCAGTTTTGCGTGGACGGATGCGCCTGTCTATCGAAATTACGCAGGTCAATAAAAAGTATATTTCTTGCATAACTCGTTTTGGGGATGCGGCGCATTGAAACGCATGTGCAAATTTTGACTTACGCCGCGCATCTCATGTAACGCCGGCGTAATCGCTCTGTGAATCTGGCCCAATGAATTTTTAAAAGAAAAAAAAAACTATTGCTATGTAAGCTTTCATATCCTGTAAGCTTTTTTTTTAAATGTATAGTAAAAAAGTAAAGATTTAAATTCAAAATAGCTCTCAAAACTGCCAAATTTAGAAGATTTTTCAATAATATTTTCCCCTGCACAACGGTTTTTCCCAGTTTTCTTTATACACTATCCTATCCACTCACCATCTATATTTTTTAAGGGTATAATCCATTCAGAATTATTATTATTTTTTTGGGTTGCTATCAGGCTGAATCACACCCTAGCTTCTTACATCTCTTTAACAACACATCACTTTGTGTATGCCTTGCTATTTATTATTACTGCAGGTATTAAATGATACATGATATACGTTGATGTAGAATGACTCAGTAGTCCAGCTGCAAAGGAGTGTTATATTATCTTTGCAAAATGTGTCAGGGATGGAACTAACTTCAAATATATATATATATATATATATATATATATAATATATATATATATATATATATATATAGTCATGGCCAAAATTGTTGGCACACCAGAAATGTTTCCAGAAAATAAAGTATTTCTCGCAGAAAAACAGAAAATTGTTATTCTTACCTACGGTAATTTTCCTTTCCTGGCCTGTCCTCACGTCAGCACATCATGGGTTAATCCCCTCCTCCGGTCCACCAGTACCACCTTCTTCTAGCTAATAAGTAGGGGGCCCCTCCTCCCCAGTCCTTGTTCCACTAATTTGGCGGACGACAGACTATAGGGAGGGAAAGGCTGTGCTGACGTGAGGACAGGCCAGGAAAGGAAAATTACCGTAGGTAAGAATAACAATTTTCAGTATTCCTGGCCAGTCCTCCCGTCAGCACATCATGGGATTTAATTTAGCACCCTAGGGCAGGAAAATGTATATAAGACTCGGACGACAACTATAAATGCTGCTTAAGTGAATCTCTCTTTATTTTGCCTGAAAAGGAGCCGATACCACGGCATTTCCGAAACTAGACGCCTTAGATGACGTCACGTCTAGATTGTAATGCTTTGCGAAGGTCTTGCAGGAACTCCAACTGGCCGTCTTACATATTTCCTCAACTGGTATTTTGGCAAATGCTGCCCAGGAGGCTGCCACCCCTCTGGTAGAGTGAGCACTAGCTGCCTGAGGAGGCGTTAGCCCTTGTTTCTCGTACGTGAGCTTTATTACTTTGGTGATCCAGGTCGAGATTATTCTTGTTGAAGTGGCTTGTCCTTTTTTAGGCCCAGATGGTAAGACGAAAAGGGAATCCGTTTTGCGCACTTGTTGAGAACGATGCAGGTAAATTGAGGAAAGGTTGACCAGAGGTCTGAGGTCCAGTTCTTCTTCCTGCCTAGGAGGTGATGTAAAGCTAGGTAGCACTGCCTCCCAGTTAAGGTGAAATTTTGAAATTACCTTGGGCGTTGCTATTGGTGAAGGCCTCAGAATTACCTTGTCTGGAAGGATGATACAGTACGGTTCCTTACTGGACAGGGCTGCTAGCTCGTATACCCTTCTTGCCGATGTTACGGTGTTGAGAAAAAACAGTTTAAGTGTTAGAAACCAGAATGGACAAGATTCTGCCGGTACAAAAGGATGTAGAAGCAGTGCTCTTAGCACTGTGCCTAAGTTCCAGGCCGGAAATAGAGACTTTCTTGGAGGATTAATTTTCATGGTCGCTTTTAAGAATTGTTTTTACCAGCGGTTCGTCTGCCCACCTGTATCCTGTAAAACACGACAAGGCTGAAATTTGTACCTTCAATGTACTATAGGCTAAGCCTTTGTTTAGAGCAGATTGCAAAAAGTCCAGTACTTGTGCCACATTCGGATCCACCAAAGGCGAAATTTTTCTGTAACGCAAAAGTTGTAAACTTTGCCCAAATCCTGTTGTAAGTGGCGTTAGTCGAGGCCTTCCTAGACTTTGGGGGGGGGGGGCGACGCCATGTGTAGGAGTAGCCTGGACACCAATTGGGGTGTCTTTGCATTGACTTGGGTCGCCATTAGATCCACTGAGGGTGTCCCCCACTCGGAAAAGATTGGTTCTAGGAACTTCTTGTTCAAGGCCCATTCGTTCTTGTCGGGGAACTCCTGACTCAGATGATCCGCGATGGAATTCTGGCTGCCCGGAATGTAGGCTGCTGTTAGGGCTTCCAGATATGCTTCGGCCCCACACAAATATTTTGGTTGCCACCTGCAGAAGTGGCAAGCTCTTGGTTCCGCCCTGTCTGGCTATACTGTATATGCCACTGCCGTCTTGTTGTCTAACATTAGTTTGACTTGAGCTCCCTGTACTAGCTTCTCGAAGGCCCATAGGGCCAGGTATGCGGCTTGCAGCTCCAAAAGGTTGGAGTGTCGAGATTCCGTCCTGCTCCAAACTCCCTGCACCTGCCTGCCGAGGCAGTGAGCACCCCAGCCCCGGAGACTGGCATCCAAAGTTATCAGAACCCAGTCTCCGGGGCTGAGGGGCATGCCCCGCGACAGGTTCTCTGATAACTTCCACCAAGCTAGGTTCTGTTGAATCCGGTTTGGTATGCAAATCCTCTGGTGGAGGGAGGTACCGTCCCATTGGTTTAAGAAGGTTGCCTGGAAGGCTTGTGTGGAACCTTGCAGAAGGAATGGTTGGGCTTGCTGCAGTAAACATCCCGAGTAGGGTTATACAATCTCTTGCCGTTAGCGACGTTGACTTCATCACGCTGCTGATGCAGGCTACCAATTCTGCCTTCTTTCGTTTGGGTAGGAGGACAAGGCCTCTGTTTGTATTGAAAATCAGTCCCAGATATTCCATCTGTTGTGAGGGAATTAATTGGCTTTTTTGCCTGTTGATGATCCAGCCAAATTTTGATAGGATTTCTAGAACCATCTCGCGTTGAGACACCAGTTCTCCGCTCGAATGTGCTACTACCAGAATGTCGTCTAGGTAGTGAAATATTTTTATGCCTTTCAGGCGAATGACGGCAATAACGGCTAGCAGGATTTTGGAAAACACTCGCGGAGCTGTGCTGATGCCGAACGGCAGACCCCTGAACTGGAAGTGATCTTCCCCTACCAAGAATCTTAGGTATCTTTGGTGGCTCTCGTTGATTAGGACGTGCAAATATGCATCCGTTAGATTGACTGATATCAGCCAGTCTCCTGGTTGCAACACAGAGATGATTGTAAATACAGATTCCATCTTTGAACGTCTTGGGTTCTATGAAGTGGTTTAGAATTCTCTGGTCCAGAACTGGTCTGAGATCCCCCGATGCTTTGGGAACTAGAAAGATTGGAGAGTATACCCCTTTTCCTTGTTGGGATAGGGGTACGGCGAAATTGCATTCTTTTGCTGTAAGCCATCTAAATATTCTTGTAAGCAGTTCTGTTTCCTCTGATCTGTCGGCCATTCTGTGTGGACCACCGTATTGGGTGGTTTCTTCTGAAAGGATATTTTGTAACCATATCTGACCTTCTTGCGGACCCACTGGTCCTTGACTTCTTCCGCCCATACTTCCCAGAAGGACATTAACCTGGCGCCCACCTGGGGGGAATGGGCGGTTAACCCGTCAAAAAGATTTTTCTGGTTTTTCCACGGTCTGTGCCGCTCTAGACTTTACTTTCTGCAAGAAAGAATTTTGTGGATTTTTCCAGTAGGGTCTTGTATATTCCCGTCCTGGCCTGTATGACCAGGCGTCATACGCCCTCTTGTAGTCTGGTTGGGCTGGCCGGGTGGCCTGCTGTGTGATCCTGAGTCTCTGTGGCATTAGACCCGACTTTCCCCTGTAGCTCGACTAATAGCTTCTTCTAGGGTCTTTCCGAACAGCACCTTGACGTTAAACGGAATATTGCAGAGACTCAGTTTTGAGGTGCTGCCTGCTCCCCAATGTCGCAACCAGAGGGCCCTCTTTGCCGTCACTGCAAAAGCCATGATTTTTGCGAGTAACTTTGTCAGGTCCATAGAGGCTTCTGCCATGAAATCGGCGGCAAGATCGAATTCCTCCATTGACTGTATGACTGATTCTGACCCTGTATCTGCTTTTAGGGTGTTTGGGTTCTCGTGGTCCAAACCTTGAGTGCTCTGGAGACTG